>CABHPR010124647.1:29003-36503 GCA_902168415.1 Peromyscus melanophrys | reverse complement strand
CCCATGCTGGTCTTAAGAAGTTGGATTCCTCCACAGGTCAAACTCTTCAGGTACTTCAAAATGCAGGTTTAGACACATGCTCTGAGCCTCAGTTTTTATTCATACAACCCTAGTTCTTTATAATTAAATTATTTTGTATTCCAATAATTGTTAGGCGACCTTGTTTAAAAAGGTTGAGAAGCCGGGCGGTGGTGGCGCACGCCTTTAATCCCAGCACTCGGGAGGCAGAGCCAGGCGGATCTTTGTGAGTTCGAGGCCAGCCTGGGCTACCAAGTGAGTTCCAGGAAAGGTGCAAAGCTACACAGAGAAACCCTGTCTTGAAAAAACAAAAACAAAAACAAAAACAAACAAACAAAAAAAAAACAAAAAAAAAAAGGTTGAGAACAATCTTTTTATTTTTTGGTTTTTTGAGATAGGGTTTCTCTGTATGACATCCTTGGCTGTTCTGGAACTTGCTTTGGAGACCAGGTTGGTCTTGAACTCTCAGAGATCCACCTGTCTCTGCCTCTTGAGTGCTGTGATTAAAGGCGTGCACCATCACAGCCCAGCAAGAACAATCTTAACCTAGCTTTGACTGCTTTTAGTGAGACAAATCATTGCTTTTAGCTATATAGTTGATAGAAATTTCTTGGTCATTATTTTTGTTTAAATTTTTGTAATTCATTTTGAACTATTACTTAAAGTTTTTTTCTCCCTCAGTTAAGTCCACCAATATGAAGATATTTAGCACTCAGAATTCTTTGTAAAAAAAAAAAAAAGAATTCTTTATAGTACTTTATCTGACTTTTATACCCATCAGTTTATTGATTGGAATATTTACAAGCAATGGTCAAAAATGGTTTAATTTTAATTTGTAAGAAATTATTCACTAAATGTATTCATGTCAAATATGAATTGTTTAATAGAAATGAGAAACATGTGATACAATAGAACCATAGATCTTTGGATTTGTTCTGGAAAACAAAGCCTTCCACACAATACCTTCCCTTTGTCATATGCTGTTTCTCTATGAAGCCATCACACAATGATACTGAGGAAAAGGGTGTACCTTTTGACTAATATGTCATTATGAAGTTCCCTGTCTGCCGTACCATTGACAAACCCATGTAGGCTTTCATATCCCAGGCATCCATAAGTGTTCTTTGGGGTGCTTTTAAATGAGGGAATTATTTTAAGTAAACTCTGGCTTTCAAATGTCTATGCTTTCTCTACACTGATAACTGCTTTCCTTTGTACTTAGTATATCTAATGTTCAAGTAAATGAACAAAAAGCTTATGAGCTATTATGTTGTAAAGTTGGAAATGATAAGAATGAGGCTGAAGGAAGATTAAAAAACCAACCAACAAACAAACAACAAAATAGATGCATGAGGTCACATGAGTAGAAACTGAGCAAGCTGTTTAGGTGACTATTACAGTAAGAACATTAAAAATTCAAATACTTTGGCATGATCAGGACTTAAGCAAAGACTTGAAGAAATTGGTTGTGATTTGAAGGCTTTCTTCTGCATCCACGGACTTTTTCTAAAGATATTGGACACTTGGGAAATCATACTGTACTCCTACCTCAGTCCCTTAACCAAGCCTTTTTATTTACTTATTTATTTTTGTTCAAGTAAAATCTGGTTAATGAATAGCCAGTGTTCTCATAAAGAATGAATGGCAGCCTGAAGCCAGAGGGTGGATAACAAAGTGCTAGGAGGCAGGCTCTGCAGAATCGAAGTATGAAAGCTTAAAGATGTTCTAAATTCAACTCACAAAATATGGTTTCTTTCTTACTCACTATTTTAAAGTTCGTGAGAAACTTAGGAACCCAGTATTGGTACTTGGGATCCCTACACACTTCCATGTGTAGGCTCAGATAGAAACCTTACTTTGCATAACTGGGTGTGCCAGGAAATCTCTGTGTCCTAGGTTGTTAGGTTGATAATGCTTTAATTGTATATAGGTCTTTAGAGTTTGCAAAGATCTTTCTTGTGCATCATTTGAATCCCATACAAGTTTGGAGTGGGAAGATGGACAGGATATTATTCTTATGCTGTTCTAGAAGGAGGGGATTAATGATTAACATATAGATTACCCAGGAAACAAGGAGCTGGCATAAAAATTCAGGTCACTTGTGGCTTCAGGACCCTTTTTAGTCTCCTGTGTTATGTTGCATATGATAAGCATGGTGTCATATGGTGGAGCTAGATGTGATGAAGCCCTAGGTAAGGAGCGACAGGCTCAGCTGCTTAGGAGCCTCTCTGTGCAGTTGATTTGCCTTCAGGGGAGGAGGTGCTTCCTGCAGGGATAGTCAGTTTGGAGAGAGAGAGAGAGAGAGAGAGAGAGAGAGAGAGAGAGAGAGAGAGAAGGGGGAGGAGAGTCTGAAAGAGTGGCACGGACAGAAAAGTGTGTCTCTTTCCCCTCAGTTGTCCTTTCTTGAATGAAAGATTGGTTCCATCACAACGCGTTTACACCTCAGTGATCCACCTGCACTGCATGACCTACAATGAAAAGGAGAGGACACGTGTGTTTTCACGTTGCTTAAAGAACTGTCAGCTTTATGGTTTTTTCTTGAAATTTTCACAATAATCATAATCTATTTTTAAACAAAATAGCGCCCCCAAAATTCTTAAGAAAAATTTCAGGAAAATAAAAAAAAAAATCAGAGGATGGTATGATTCCTTATGAACCCTTTATCTAGCTTAAACATTATCAATATTTCACCTAACTCACTATATTTATTTGATTAAAGTTTAATTTAAAATGTAAATTACAAAATATGCCAGGCATCTAGAAAATAATAGTACATGCACTTAAATTTCTGACACTATTAGTCAGCATACATTATTTTTGTGTGTTAAACATGATAATGAGCTGCAATAATTGAAAGATTGAAAATAGACACAGAGCACACAAACTAAGAAGGGTATAATAAGAGCATTTTGTAATTTACCAGAATATGCCTGCTATCATGTCTTTAAAAATAGAATTCTGCATAACAATTGGTGTGACTCCTAAATGCCTTCCTGAACACAGTGACAGTCATATGTCAGGTGACAGTACTTTAACTGAGGCACTTGGGCCTGCTGTTGGATCATAGGTGTTGCTGGAGCACTCTGTCTGCCTTGGTGTGTACTCACAATTTCTTGCTGTTAGGTGTGCCCATTGTGAAGTCTGTTCCAGCTCCCTTAGATTGCTGTGTCTCTGCTCTGCCTTCAGGCCCAGCTGAGTTGATCACAGTTCCTGAGCTACCTCGATCTCGCACCTTCTGAGAATCATCTTCAGCCCCAAAGTCTAGAGCACACTTTTGTTGGAGAAATCTTCTCTAGACATACTAAATGCAGCCATGACTGGCATTGTGTTACTTAATTTTTAAAAATCTATGAGATTATTTTTAAGGATTCATTAGACAAATCATTTTTTCCCCACACCTATTGACAATATTTATAAAAGCTTCTGGTAGGTTTCTTCCCCTAGCAGTTCATTATAGGTAACATAATTTGAGTAAGTTTTTATTGATTTAGGCTCAGGCAATATCACAGGGATATTGTCTTTGAGTCTTTGAGTGACAGAAATATAGAACATGGAGAGAATTATTCATTTGTTCAGAAACACTTGCTGAGCTCCTGATGTATGCCACAGCACAGTGGCAGCCATTAAAACTATTCTAACATTAATTTTTTTCTTATGATTTGTGACTATGTATATGTGTGCCTACACTTTACATGTGCTCCTTCATGCATATGCATGCAGATGCTTATATGTGAGAATATGTGCTCACATGTGTGCACACATATTTGTAGAAAGGGCAACTTGGCTGTCATTCCTCAGGTACTATCCTTTTCTTGTTCTTTGAATCAGGATCTCTCACTGGTCTGGTGCTCACCAAGTGGCTAGTGTGGCTGCCAGGGAGTGGCTCTGTGTTGGGATTACAAATCTGCACTACACTTAGCTTTGTTACATGGATTGGTGGACCTAACCCAGTTCTTAACCAGCACACTCTATCCCTCCCTGTTAAAATTATTCTTCTTCTCCTCTATCAGTTCATTATAAAAGTCTTGTTAGCAAGGTAGCATTATGTTTGTTGTAATCTATTAACTGAAATTTAATGTGATTTCCTTTGATTCTGGTATTCACTAAAAGTGGACTGGCAGGTGTATCTGACAGTCAACATTACTTGCTTGCACAACTTCACCAAATAAACCTAGTAATAACCCGCTTCCCATAACAAAGCATACGTTATAATCTTTTATAAGGTTACCCTTTGATTGACTAATACGATAAAATTCTAAAATAGTAATCCTATCAACTCTTTTGTAGGTTGTTTTAACTTTATAAGAAAAAAAAGAAGGAATTGATGTAAGAGAAAAGACAGTTTAAGAAACAATTACATTAGACATTATTTGAATATACTTATGTCAAAATGTAGAGATTTCATATTTCTCAAGGGTAGAACATACCTTTTAAAAACATCAACAATGTATAACTTATAATCTAATTTGTAGTTATAGTATATGTTATATGCTTTTTTTAGATATAAGTGTTATTATTAATGATCATAAACAACAAGAGGTAAAAGAATGTTTAGAGTTTACAACATATTTTGTCATTTTTTTAAAAAGTAATTCAGAAAATTTAAAAATTCAAATGACCATAGATATAGATACACG
The DNA here is from genome assembly GCA_902168415.1 of Peromyscus melanophrys. Lineage (NCBI taxonomy): Eukaryota > Metazoa > Chordata > Mammalia > Rodentia > Cricetidae > Peromyscus > Peromyscus melanophrys. The sequence goes on along the minus strand of CABHPR010124647.1, from coordinate 31,848 downwards.
TGACAAAAGTTTGGGCAAAACAGAACTTTTATAAGAGGAAGGAAAGTAGTAGTGGGGGCGGGGTTCATGGAAGGAGGTAGGCCAGACTGCGTCACCTGGTTTCTATAGCTACACTGCCACCCTACCATAGCACTTCCATGGGCTTTTGAAATTTGCTGGTTATGTGTCTAGTGTTTCCCTCAAGACTGAAGCCCAACCAGACAACACCCCACTTTTAAAATTTACCCTTTTCTTCCCATAACCTGGTTTAGTACCTGAGTCATAGGACAGATCTAAAGGAAGAGGCATTGGTAAAAGAACGATGCGGACTAAAGAGCACAGGAGAGGAAAGCCGTCACCTTCTTTTTCAGTTGAAAAGAGATTTTTCATACAATACTTTCTAATTATAATTTTCTCTCCCCCAACTCCTCACAGATCCTCCCCACCTCCCCAAGTCCACACCCCTCCTTTCTATCTTTCATTAGAATACAAACAGGCATCTAAAACATAATGATAAAATGCTAATAAACCAAAATAAGATGAAAGAAACAAACTGACAGAAGAAAAAGATCCAAAGAAAAAGAACCAGAAACATATATAGACACAGGGACACATGTTCCCACACAGAAATCCCATGAAACACAACACTGGAAACTGTAATACTTACCCAAAAGACGAGTAAGGGAGAGGAGGAGGAAAAAAAAATTGAAGAAAAAAAAAATAAAGATAATGCCCAGACAAAACATATGAGATAAAGAATCTTCAAAACGGCAATTAAATTTATTTTGTATCAATCTTCTACTTCTGGGCATAGAGTGTATCTTTAAGAGTGATTTGTAAGCTGGACAGTGGTGGCACACATTTTTAATCCTAAGACTTGGGAGGCAGAGGCAGGTGGATGTGTGTGAATTAGAGGCCAGTCTGGTCTACAAAATGAATTCCAGCATGGGTTGTTACACAGAAAGAGAAACCTTGTCTCAAAAAAAACCAACCAACCAACCAACCAACCAAACAAACAAACAAAACAAAAACAAAAACAAAAACAAAAACAAAAGTCGTTTATGTAGCTAGTGAGACTCTGTTGGAGAAAACTGCTTTTTCTATTGTGAGCACTTGTCAATTGGAGATACCCTGGGGCTTAGGAATTGAGGCTTTTTCCTACTTCCCCTCTCAACACTGGTATTCCATCTGATCCTGATCTGTGCAGGCCCTGTGCATGTTGCCGCAGTCTCTGAGTTCATATGTGTGTCAGGCTTGCTCTATTTGGAAGGCCTTGTTTCCAACCCAGCTACAAACCCTTCGGTCCTCAAAGCCATCTTCCTTGAAGTGAGTAAGTTTGGAAATAATATACCTGGATGCAGTTAAAACTCATTTAGTTTGTATTCTGTGAGGATACTCTTTCAGTAGACATTTTGGCCTATTGACAAATGAAAATGGTACATTCAAATTATGCAGTAATTCCTAAAACAATAAAAACTAAGTTATGTTTTTATAAGTTACTAAGTTATGTAGCAGATCATCAAAATTCTATGAAAAATAGTGGTCTACATGCTGTAAATATAGTAGCTGCTTAATTAGATTGTTGGGTTAACAAGAACATCCCAGTTTTGACTTCAATAAATATCAGAGACAAATTGGTACACTTGATAGAGAGGTGTTTTTTAAAGGTATTTGGATTTAACATTTTAGGGTGGGAAATAACACCTCTTCTTGTTAAACATTAGCATAAAACAAGAACATTTCATCCTATTAAATATGAGCTCAGTGTTTACATCCCAGCATTATAAACTGTGACTGTGATCTGAACTTGGCCGTAGTTGCATTTTGCAGTAGATTTTTCTTTCATTGTATCAGGGCTACTTTTAGTGACTTTAAATCATAGCCATTTAAAAGGATATCATGGACCTAAGGGACTTTGTAAAAAAACATCAAAATTCTGCACATTGCCATTGAATTGTGTTTCCTTTTTGCAAAACAAGAACATTAGGCAAATACAGTTATTCTTGTTGTAGGTTCCTTTGTGGTTTCTTTCCATTTATTTGTTCCTTTATAGGTTCTTACCATTATTTGAGAGACTGAATGTCCTGTTGCTTTGTGCACAATCACAATATAGCCAACATTTTCAAAGATTTTAAGCAAGTTTTATTAGCTTCAATGGAAATAAAATCAAAACCAATCAGTTTTTAGTGTTTTTAGGAAGGTCCCATGCTGGTGTGTGTACGTATGTTTCTGTTCTCCTTTATAAGCTATGGTTAAAGATACCTCCTGGCAGTAGGATCAGGATCCATCACTGGTACATGAGCAGGCTTTTTGGAGCCCATTACCTATGGTGGGACACCTTGTACAGCCGTGATGCGAGGGGAGGGGCTTGGATCAGCCTCTACTGAATGTACCAGGTTCTGCTCCTGGGAGGCCTTACCTTGTGCGGGAGGAGGGGAAGAGAGGGGGATCTGTGGTTGGTATGTAAAATGAATAAAAAATTCCTTAATTAAGAAAAAGATAACAATTCACTACTAAACTCTCTATAAGTACACTGTAACAATTTTTTTTTAAGTATGATGATATGTTGGACATTTCTATTTCGTAATACAAACTCATTTGTTCTTGTTGCAAAACACCTTAAGGATTTCATGCAATGACTTTGGTGTTACATTTCTGTTTTAAAATTGTGAATCAAACTTACCTTTAAAAGTTGGCATATTTTCTTGTTTATGATTGTTTATACATAATCACATTGCTGATTATTTGCAAGGATTCTATTTTAATTACCTACTACCTGATATCTTGACCTGAAACTCAAGTGGCCATGCAGGCCTTTGTGTGTGTGTGTGTGTGTGTGTGTGTGTGTGTGTGTGTGTGTGTGTGT
>CABHPR010124647.1:13864-28993 GCA_902168415.1 Peromyscus melanophrys | reverse complement strand
ACACACACACACACACACACACACACACACACACACACACACACACATATATACACACACATGCATAATCAGATTTCAAGTATTGAAAGTATTAATTTTAATAAAGTGGGCTTAAAATACCTATAATTTTCATATCTGACAAAGTAGATTTTAATTATTAAATGTATAGTTTCTTAGTTGTATATATATTTTTGCATTTTATTTATCTTGTAATTTCCATAAATACATTCAAAATTTACATTTTTAGGATAACTAAAAATAAAAATTAATGTTTCAACAATAATAAATTATATATCTTTAAAATTAAAAATAGACTTAAAAAACTGCTCAAACTCAAAGATTCTTATTATGGAAATATACTTTTTCCATATCTGTTTTTTTAAAAAGGAAAAAAGTATGTGGTCATTTTAGCTAAAATACTTTATATATTTTATTTTGGACTTTATGTGAGGAAATTAGAGTAATTATACACATTTTATTTTCAGAATTGAATTTTATACTAAAACAAATAACTGTTATAATCATCTTTAACACAGTCTGTGCTCCATAATATTTCAACTGCAAACACTAATTAGCGTTGATTGGGTTTGGGGTGGTTCGCATTGCTGCACTGCCTTTCTTAAAATTTCATTGTGGGAAGCAATTGATCCAGAGAAGTCTCTAAGAAAATGATTGTATTGGGATTGACTTGGACAAAAGGAAGATTTTGTGTTTATATATGAACAGGTAACTTGTGTCCTGAGAAACTAATCTGTTGGGAGGGAGCTGGTTTAAAATAAGAGCATCAAAAAGTAGGGGTAGTCAGTCAGTCTGATATAGCTAGCTGCTATATGCATGAGAATCTTCTACTAACCCTGGATAACGGCCACTCCACTGGCAATTTCCCAAGAGTTAAACTTGTAAATGTATTCAAACAAACTTCACCGTTATTCTAGAATTTTACCAGTTTATTGAACAAGTAAAGCCCATGAGTAGCTAGCTGCCCTTTTTTTTCAGTAAAGACTTGCAGCACAACTTTTAGAGAATTCAGTGAGGTATAAATTGTCTCCTCAGCACCATGGAGGAAATGGATATAAGAAGTTCTGTGCTTCATGCCTGTATTTTATTGTGAAAGATGTCTATTGGTATATTGCAGCTACAGTATTATGAGAATATTAGTTGAATTATGAGATACTGCCACTTAAATATTTTTTCTTGTAATTATTGTGCATTATTATATACCTACATTCCCCAAATCAATAGTTTCATTTTCAATATGAAGGTACATGCATGTTTTATGAGTCAATATATAAACACTGATATAAATGGAAGTTCATATATGACATATAGACAAGCTGTGTATAGAAGTTAATATATGTTGTGTATTTTAAAGTACACTGTGTGTCGTAATATATGCAGCTTATACAGGTAGTAACAGTACATATGACATGCTTGAATTTCAGATATTGTAACTTGCTTGGGTGTTAATATTTATTTTTATATTTGAACATAACTCAGTGGAGACACACATGGATTTCTTAGGATCTGGAGCAGGTATTTGTGGTTGCTGTGTGTACTTGGGAAAGCTACTTAATCTCTGAATCTTTTTGTAATATTGGGATATTATTATCATGTAATTGATACATCTAAGTACTATTAAACAAAGTTTAATAGTATAATACACTGAAATCTGACTCATGTATTATTGTTGATATTTTTGTTGTTATTGTTTTAAGAGTTTCTGTAGGCCAGGCTGGGCTGGAATTCCCTATGTACCCCAGTCCAGCCTTGAACTTGAGATTACAGATGAGGTATTAGCATGGAGTCTGTGTTTGGTATGGTCATCAAAAGATCTAGTAAAAATGTGTATGTTATTAACAGCTGAGAAACAATAAAGTTTTACTGTATTTAGAGATTTTGTCCATATAATTCTGGTAAGGTTTAGTATCACTGGAGAAACCTACTAGGCAAACTATGTATATTTGTGTTGATAATGTAAAAAAACACATGGGTATGTGAGGATTTCTATATCACAGGTAGATCCTCATTTCTTTGATACAGCACTCACATAGCTCATTCAAATAATAGATACAAAAAAACCTTTCTGATGTAGCAGTTACAGAGAGAGAGAGAGAGAGAGAGAGAGAGAGAGAGAGAGAGAGAGAGAGAGAGAGAGAGAGAGAGAGAGAGAGATATTCAGGAAAAGTGGCAATCCTCCTTCTCTCTCCCCTTAGCCTCCTCACATTGTTCCTCCTCCCTCCCCTCCCGCTCCTCCTCCTCCCTCCCCTCTTGCTTGTATATGTACACAACCAAAACCAAAGGAAAAAGTTAGGCCTTATAAGGATTTGACACCTCAGATCCAGATGTTTATCAATAGGTTTGTTCTGTAGTCTCATTACAGCATTTATGTGCCTGATACTGAAACTTCTTCAGAATGAATGAAAGGGCCATCACTTAACTCTTGTTTGATGGTGGCTACAAGGAATCTTGTACTCTTTCTTCTTTGCTACTCTTCAGGAACTAATTTTTCAGACTGTAAGGATGATTTAAATAAATTACAATTGAACTAACTACTGTTAACTCTAGAATGAATTTTGTTCTTTCTGAAACAGGTTTGATTTTTCTTCATGCATTGCCTTTGGACCAGAGAATGATGATATTAAAACAGAATATTAAGACCAACTGGTCTTCCAGCCAGTTAAGAACGGCATTTGAATCTTCCTACATATAGCCAGATAAAATGTGCACATCTCTTTGTTTTTAGAGAAGCATATCCAAATACATAAAGAATTCTACTGTAGCACAGATCCACGATCCCCTTGAAGTACCGGTGTAGTCAGTCACTTGGTGAGAAAGTAGCTCATAGTCTCTACAGAAACAGGACAATTTCATTTGTGGTTTTAAGCGAGTCATTGTTTCATTTGGAGAATGTAAAATCGGTGACTGGGCTTGTTCCCTTTGTAAAGGATTACAGTGACACACGGAAGCTTATGCGGGCTTCTGACAGATGTGTTGGCGGTTTGCCACAAGCTAAGGGTGCGGCCCTGACTGACAGCTTGCAATTATGTTATGATGAATGGTTCTGATGTGTGTTCAAGAGAAAACCACTTTCTAGAGAGTGAAAGTCATACATACGGTTCCTATAAAAATCAGCTCAAATAAAGTATGGTAACTTTCTATTTTGTTTTAGCATTTTGGTGGGCTAACCAATTTGCGCATTCCTCCTTCCACAGAAGTCTCTGTTTTTGATAAAGCAAGGATGAAATCCAAATTTTTTTTGTGTGTGTGTGGGTGGAAATGAATTTGGCACCAGGAATACTTTATCTGCATTTTTGACAAAACTGACAGGTCCAAGGAAATCTTTGCCTCTCACAAACTTTTAAGATGCGTGTGTTCCGTGGTGTGCTCCGTGAGACTTTTGAGTCTAGCACTGAAAAAGAAGTTGCCTCTTTAGACCAACTAACTTTTTCAATAAGTTTTGCTAATTGTATTTCATTGAAGATACTGTGTTCAAATGATGTGGGAAAAATCAATTTTTGGATCATTCTGATCATCTCCACTCTTTTTTGATTTGATTATCTTAAGTCAAATCTGAATATGGCTTCTAGTGTAGATTTTTCTAGAGTTAATATACTTATTGGTATGGAGTTCTATTACTCAGTGATACTATGTTTAAAATATGTACCAATTAAATCAGCAGTTATTTCCCCCATGGATTAAGAAAAAGTTGATGGATTTTTAAAAACTAAGTCAAATAAAAATATAAAATTAAGTTGAGATACAGGCTTATTTTTTTTTTTTTTTTGGTTTTTCGAGACAGAGTTTCTCTGTGTAGCTTTGCGCCTTTCCTGGAACTCACTTGGTAGCCCAGGCTGGCCTCGAACTCACAGAGATCCGCCTGGCTCTGCCTCCCGAGTGCTGGGATTAAAGGCGTGTGCCACCACTGCCCGGCCAGGCTTTTTTTTTAAATACTTAAATTGTGAAATTTGTTACTTATTTTGAAGAAAGTCAGTTTCAATTTGATTCTCTGAGAAGCTCAAAGCATGATCTTCTTGAAGTTAGGAAGGAGTCTCTATTAAGAGTGTTAAGAGAGCAACACTGATGAAATTTCACTAAATGCAGTATTTACCATTTGAGTGAACATAACAGAATAATTAATTAACCTTGTCACAAAGTCAGAATACAAGTAAGGCTTGACTACGATTTCCAAAGGTCATGGTAAAAAAGGGAAGAGTTATCATTCATTTACCCCAAATTTCTTAAGATATATTATCATACTTCAGAGAGGCTAATTATCATTCTATAGAACTGATATAATACCAAATAAATTTTTTAAGAATTTAAATTCTTTCAGTTTTCAGTTTTACAGTAGCAAGCTTCTATCCTTTGGACTTGTTTCTCTCCAAGTCCCTTTGTATGGTTTAGGGTGTGCCATCTCTAGTATTTCGGTAGTGACCTTCCATTGTGACTGAAATTAATTCTTCCACAGTGAAAGGAGCGGGTGTAGCCACTGTAGCAATCTGGTTCCGGAATCCTACATTGCATCATCCACAGAACCAATGGGTGAAAAGTTCTATAAGCTTGGGTTTAGCTCACAGCTGCTTTCCTTTCCCTCCTGGTGCTGACTCATCATTTACCATTCAAACTTGATCTCATGCCTAAGAACAGGAATGTGAAATCTTAGATCACTAGGATTTTTTGTCTAGGTTTCCATCTTTGGAGGCCTCTGAACTTCCCTTTCCTGTTAATTCTAAACCTGTATTACATCCTCAATTGTTCATCTGTGAAAATGTTATCATTTAGGTCTTAGATCTTTGTTGATAAGGTGGTTTGTAATTTTTATCTTTATCCAAGCTCAAATGGGTGAATATTGCTTTTATTTTCTAGTCTCTTTCTCTCTTTTTCCTCACCTTCCTTCCCCTTTCCTGTTTCCCCCAACCTCCTCCTACCCTCCCCTTCCCCCATGACCCCTTCCCCTCCCCCTCTTTCATCTCCTTTGTTTTCCTTCTCACTTCATTCTTTCTCTAAACTTGATATTGAGGCTCCGAGGCCTCAGATCCTCAGATCCCCATGTTTGATTGAGTTTTTACCTAGAAGAGGAGCATTAACCAATCCTTTTGCAGGTGCAAGTTAAAGCCTGCTGGAAAGCTTGGCATCCCAGCTCTGGGCTCTGAGGAACCGATTGTAGCACACAGTGTTGATCAGATGGAGAGTTCAGTTGTGGGGAAAGTAGATTGTATTATTCTGAGTTGTACTGTAGGTCATAATTATTAGTGTTTATAGGACACACTCATTAGGCAATTATATCTTGTTGAGATATTTGAAACATATTTGTTTTTAACTTGAAAGCTTTCTGGTAGGTAATAATTAGATCCCATTTGGGATATTTTATTTAAATGAAAAGTACTTGGAGTAAACTGCACATTTTCTTTGCTTAAAACATTTTTTTTAATCTTTTGACATTTTGGAAATAAGTTAGCCTAAGCAGTATCAGACACAGAGAAATCGATCTTTGTTAATGCCTGAGGTGGGGTGCCTAAACATTTAATCAGATTTGGGGAGAGAGTTTTCTGGGCTGCTCATAAATTAATTCTTTCACTGATACTTTGGTGTTTTGTGATACTTACCAAACAAGTTCACAATGCCAGACACAACAACTGGGCTAATGTGCTTTTAGCATGGATGATCTCCGTGTGTGCCCTAATCAAGACCACAAAGTTAGAAATTGGTAGAACTCAAATTTCAAACCACATGAGTCCTTGCAAACCCATTGTGAATCCCTGTGTGCTACATAGTAAAATCGACTGCTGAAACTGACTGCCCAGGGAGTTTTCCAGCTCCCTCTCCCAGCTGGGAGGACAGGAAAACAAATGAACTAGCATTCTTTTTCCCCACCTCTGATCCAGCCAATGTTGGAGCCTTTGGAGCAGTTACAGGTTGAGGATAAATGGAAGGTAGATAGTCCACTAAGAAGATTTATCTTTTGTTAAATACTTGTGGGAGAAGGAAAACTTCATTAAGCAATGGATTCTCCTCCTCCTCTTCTTTTTTTTTTTTTTCCAGGCAGGTTCTCACTTGTTGTTCTGGCTGTCCTGGAACTCACTGTGTAGACCAAATTCACATGATCCGCCTGCCTCTTCCTCCCTAGTGCTGGGATTAAATCTGTGCGCCACCATGCCTGGCTTGTCTGCTTCTTCCTTCCTTCCTTCCTTCCTTCCTTCCTTCCTTCCTTCCTTCCTTTCTTTTTTAAAATATTTATATGTGTATGGATGTTTTGCCTGCCTATATGACTGTGTACCATGTATGTGCAGTGTCCACAGAGGAGGGTGTCAGATCCTCTAGGGCTGGAGTTACAGATGGTTATAAGCCACCATGTAGGTGCTGAGAATTGAACCTAGGACCTTTGGAAGAGTAATCAGTGCTCTTCACTGCTGAGCCATCTCTGCAGCCCCCTTGTCTGCTTACTTCTAAGAGGAGCCGATCCCCTAGTTTCTCAGTCAGTTTGGGTCACTGTCTAGCACAAAATCCTATAGTCTGGATGGCTTAAACAATAGGAAGTGGGTTTTTTGTTTGTTTGTTTGTTTTGTTTGTTTTTTGTTTTGTTTTTTTTTTCTGTAGTTCCAGAGGCTAACATGTCCAAGATCAAGGTTCCTAGTGAGGTTCTTCCTGGCTGGCAGGTGCTCATACTCGCCTGAGTCTTCACATGGCAAAGGGTGAGAGGCACAGGGGGAAGGGGACAAGAAGCGGTCACTGGTGTCTCTTCTTTTGTGGGCACTCATCCCATTTGAGGGCCCCATCTTCAGGATCTCATCCTCACCTAACTCTCCCCCAAAATCCTTCTGTGTGTTCCATGAATCTGGGTGTCAAGGCTTCAGCCTGTGCAGTATCGGGGACACAAACAGTCCTAGTATACAGTCCTCCTGTCCCCTAGATGCTCAGCCCTTGAGCATGGATTGTTTGCTGAAAACAGTATTTAGTTTCATTTCCTCCTAGAGTGTGTGATGACAGATATGACACATTTATCTCTCAGATGAAACTGTTTTCTACCATACAGTTCGTGGTATATAAGACTTTAGTGTTTCTCAGATGTATTTCATTTAATTTGAGTGGCACCTAAGGAAAATATGGCTTAGCCATATTTCACATGGCATAATTAAGTGATAAAACGTGTGTGTTGGGAATGTGTTAGGCTACAAGTATGAATAACCAAAAAAGAAAACAAACTATACAAAATACCCAACACATTGTAGCTCAGAGGGATTATAAACAACAACAACAAGAGGAGACAAGGGGTAGGTCAGAGGGGGAGTTGGAGGGAGGAGGTGGTAGAAGGAGATGGTCAAAATATGCTGTATAAATATATGAAACTCCCAAAGAACAAATAAAAACATTGTTAAAAACAAATGGCTATTTCACTTTTTCACATAACAAACTGTCTGGAGAGGAGAGACGCTACTGTTAGTTCAGGAGGCTAATAATTTAGGGACATGGTCTGCATACTTACAAATCTTATGGCCTTCCGTTAGCTACAGTAGCCCCACAGTCTAGGAGTGGGAACAGAAAACAGTGCATGAATGAATTGTTCTATGTGTTCCTCTTTCTTTGCAGGGGAAGGGTAGAGGGAATCAAGACAAGGGAGTCTGTGCAATAGCCTCATTGCAGACGTTTCCCCTGTCTCGTCTAGAATTAGGTTATATGGCCGATTACTGCAGCTGTGAAGGAGACAAAAGCAAATGGCTTGTTTGTCCAGCTTTTCTAATGAGAGGCAGTTGAGAAGGAAAGAGGTTATGAATGGGGTAGAAGTCTCTTACAGGAAAGAAATCATAGGTTCAGTCCTTTGATTTCATTTGCTCTCTATCAAAGTCTTGAGCTTTGCTGAAGCAGGTATTACTTATAATTTTTTTAAAAAATATGAACAGCTGTATTTTAGTATGTTTTCAGGAAGAATTTTGGTACATTTATGGAAAATAGCAGAAACACACTTGGTGAACCTCAGTGAGGGCCTGAGAACAAAGGTTCTAGACTCAGACCAGGTTCAAATGTTGTTTCTACCACACATTAGCTGTTTGTTATCCAGGAAGTTTCTTGACTTCTCTGTAGTATAATGCATATCAGGTACAGTCAAGTGCGATCACATAAGGGTTTAACAACTGTAAATAATGATTAACAGTATGAGCAGAAAGAAGTTTCCCAGAGTTCAAGAATTGTGAAGTACAGCGTGAATACATTTATATTTATCACTGTTTGAAGGACAAGATCTAAGATGATATTGAATGTTCCAAGCAAACTTTAGACAGTACATGAGCAAGATTTAAAAACCGGGTTGATTTAAAGAAAGCAGAAGGCATGCTTGGCTTCCTTGTAGTTAACAGCCCTTCTCCAGGTCTCCTCCTGTCCTGGCTGTGCGTTCTTTAGCACTCACGTCTCTATAATCACGCTCACTTACTTTCCATTTGTCAAACTGACACTTTGTATAAGTGATCTGAGGTGATAGGAGGAGAAAGAGAGTTGATTAAATATTTGATTGAAATAACTCATAACAAGATGTTAATGACCAATTGGTTCATTAACTCTTCAAAGGAAGAGGTGGTTTTCTTCTGAGATGAGCTCGTATGTTACAATGAATCCATAGTTTGTGTAACATATAAAGGGGATTTAAGAAAATGTGTAATAAAATAATCTTGATCATACAAAATAGAAAATGTTATAATAAATTCTTATGGACCATTACTTAGGTTCTAAACACTTAAAGATTTTGCCACTCTATATTCATTTTAGCATTTATTTCCTCTTTCCCACAAAATAATGGGCAAGTTTAAAAAGTAAGCCTCAGCTTTCCAATCCCCTGCCCTACATGACTTTTGTACCATTGTGTTCTCATGCCAGGCCAGGTGCTTACTTGTTTCTAAGAGCTGGAAGTCCCATGCATGGTCTGTAGGTAATGAGTGACTCAGCAGACACTCAGCTAACTTGGGTAACTGTGTAAAAGCACTTGAGAACAAAGGCATGGCTGTGGGCTTTGTATTAGGTCTCTAGGGATTGGCTTTTGGTTGGGGCAACATGATGAGTGTAGCCCCTTAAATCTTACAATTTTTAGTTTATCTTTAACAAATTAAAAATAAAAAGAAAGGGGATAGTCAGTTGTGTTCATCCCACCCAGAATTAAACATAGTTAGTCTTTAGGCATATTTGTTTTAGCTTATTTTGATAGAAAATTAAGTATAATTTAATTAGAAATATGTATCTTTTGGAGTAAAAATTCAAAATAGAAAACTTTGAAGACAGAAGAGTCAAAGCAACCATTTAGAAACTGTCATCAATACCAGGTAGACATTCTTATGCATTCCTAGAAGAATGGGTATGGGTGGATAGACACTGAGGTAAGATGGGAAGGCTTGTAAATGTGGGGTCATATTGTAGATGTGATTGTGAACAGAAATATTTTTCTTTTACTTTCATAGAAAAGAAAGTGAACTTGAGTGAAAGGAGTTGCTGAATTCTAAATAAATGTTTATTTCAATCACCAGAAATAATATTTGGTCAGATTCCCCTTCATCTTTAAAACCAAGAGGGAACATTGTGAACAATTAGGTATTTGACAGAACTAGATGGCTTTCCTGCTACTTTCCATGCTGCATTTTGTGTTTGCTTTACTCCTGCCTTGTCTGTGCTGACAATTTTCATACTATCGCCTGTGGTGGTCACACATTAGCGTTATTCCATAGCTACACGGCTATAATACCCATCACTACTCCTTTGAACACACCTCATTTCTTCTGACTTTGCTTCACTTTAATTGCCTGAATTTAGAACAATTAATTTTCCTTGCAGAAGCTTAAGGGAACTGTCCCCTGACAAAAAGCTTGGGGTTTTTTATTCACATTTGCATCTATCTACCTTCTCTCTTCATATATGAATGGCACATTTCTTTAGCATTATATTCTTGCCCAGGGTTGCTTTCTTCCTGGATTTTTGTGTATATTTCTTCTTTGCTGTTTCTTTGCTTTTCTTTTTTGGAAGTCAGGAAAAAAAATTACTCCCCCTGAGTGAGAGCAGAGTGAGGTCAGGAGATCTCAGCTGAAACAACCTGACTCTTATTTGGGCTGAGTTGTCTTCTCTGAGATTTTTTGCCTAACATCATAGTTCCATCTGTCCCAGGAAGAACAGATCAGGGTCCACCATTCCTTGAGGTGGACATTCTTGGTATCCTTTTCCACACTTATTCTATAGACCCGAATGGTCATCATGTCTGTTAGCCAAAAGATCTGTTGGCTTTCTCTTCTCTGTTCCCTGCTAGTTTGCTTGATGCTTTAGTTTGGGCTGAAGATAAATAAAAAGGCCACCAAAACTCGCTTGTTTGCTTTCCAGATTTGTGATGATTAATGATAGTTCTTAACATTTTACTGATTCATCTACATCACTCCTGTTTCTTTCTTGGCTGCAAGTTTTTGACATGCTATGTTTAGTTGTTTCACTTTGCTTGTTTGCATATTCTTGGTGGGAAAACAAAAAAAAATAGACAAACAAACAAAAAACCCCAAACCCTTGTTTATTTAATTAGTAATTGGGGAAGCAAAATGTACAACCTAGTTTTTCTTAATTTTTTTTATTAATTCTTTGAGGATGTCATACAATGTATTTTGATCACGTTTACCTCTAATTTCTAGATGCACCCTTATCTCTCTGCCCCCTAACTTTGTATCTTTTTAAAAATAACTTGTTGATTCCAATTTGTGCTGCCCTTATACTTCTGTATGTTGAACCATCCACTGGAGTGTGTGATGTAGTTTTGCTATGTCTTGGTAATCATAAATCCACCCTCTTTGTGTTAGGAGAATATAATGCAGTATATGTGTCTAACATTTTTTATTGTTGTTAAAGAAAAACATGATGATAAAAAGGTATGACAATATGATAGAGCAAGAAAGACAGGATATATTATTCAAACACAAATATAAAAATATCTCTTAAAACTATGCAGAAGGCCCATGAGATAGCTCAGTGTGTAAAAATGCTTGCTGCCAAGCCTGAGTTTGATCTCTGGGATCCACATGGTGGAAGGTGACAACTTCCTGCAAGTTGACTCGAGCCTGTCACCTCCACAGGCCATGGCACACATGTGCCCTGTCTTCATGCATACATACATATATAATGTAAAAACAAAGACAGTGAAGAGCTCCTACTATCTGTTCTTGAGAAACAAGGCTGATATCTCTGATATTAATTGTGGGTTTTTCCTTTCTTCTTGCACATTGGTCTTTAGCTGGAAGTTTTCCTGTGTCCTGCCTGGTCCTGCAGCTGCTCAGACCCAAATAAACATATAGAGGCTTATATTAATTATGAACTGTATGGCCATGGCTGATGGCTCAAGCTTCTTGCTAGCTAGCTCTTACAACTAAACTCAGGCCATTTCTATTAATCTATAAGTTTCCACGTGGTTGTGGCTTACCAGTATTTTCACATCTTGCTTCTACTGCCAGTGGCTCACAGCATCTCTTCTATTTCCCCTTTCTTCTTCCTATCTGCTTGTATTTCTTGCCTGCCTCTAAGCTGCCTTGCCATAGGCCAATACAGCTTTATTTATCAACCAATCAGAGCAGCACATATTCACAGCATACAGAAAGACATCCCACAGCATTTGTCAGTTGATACTGCATGTGTTGAGGCTGTGTTATTAGGTGTGCAAACATTTAAAAGTATCAGTTCTCCATCCTATAATTGACATATTGTTTGTTATATCCTGTATCTTTCATACATTTGTCAGGAAATGCCCCTCCTTAACCCTATCTACCAGTAGCTTTCCTCTAAACTTGACTTTATCTGATAAATTAGTCTTTGTAAAGATGTGTAGATATTTCCATAATCTTACTTTTAACCTATTTTTTTTTGTCTTTTACATTTTTTTATGTGGATATCTTATGGCCAGCAAAAAGTTCAGAGTTTCTTTCTTTCTTTTTTTTTTCTTTTAAAAGCAAGTTCTCTCTCCATCTTATTGAACCTCTTGCTTCTGCCATCCTGACTTCCAGGTTACTGTCCTCAAGATTCTGGGTGATTCTGTTTCCCTTCTTTTATAGGAGTACTGTGATCACACCACCACATCTGGCTCTTTCACATGGATTCTGGGAACAGAACTCAGCTCTTTAGGCTTGTGCAGCAAGCACATTTACTTGCTGAGCCATCTCCTTCCATCTCCTTCCTTCTTGTTAATTTTGGTGGTGTATGTAGGTTTGTGATCATATGGAATCACCCATTTTGACATTTGTTTTCTAAATGCAACACTCACTATTTTATCTTCCCTTTTCTGTTTTCTTTTAACAGGCTTTAAAAATAATTCCATTTCCCTCCTTTGTTGGATTATTAATTATGTCTTTGTGTTGTGATGAACATGCAGGTGTTTAATTTAATCATAGGTTACCCCCAAGCTGTCAAACTATTCACACATTAGTGCAGGAACCACACAGCATTCTTCCATTTCCTTTTCTAGAGTTTGCCCTGATACTGTACATTTTAATTATGCCAATTGTAGAAGTCCTACAATATATGATGTATTCATTACTTTTCTTCTTGCTGTGAAGAAATGCCTGATGAGGAGAAGCTTGAGGAAGGTTTATTGTGTCTCCAGTTTGAGGGTTCAGCCCATCAGGATGAGAGGGGCATCTTTACATCAGGAAGTGCAGAGCAGTAGGTACCGCTGCTCATCAGGCCTGCCCCCTCTGCCTTTATTCAGCCTAGGCTCCTAGCCTGTGGGATGGTCCTACCCACATGCTGGATGGACTTCTCCTTCTCAGGTGAACCTTTCTGGAAATAACACCACTGATGTGCCTCGTGTCAACAGTGTGTTTTCCAGGTGATTCTTCATCCAGTTAGGCCCACAAGATGAACCATCACTCTTTGGTGTGTGTGTGTGTGTATGTGTGTGTGTGTGTGTGTGTGTGTGTGTGTGTGTGTGTGTGTGTGTGTATAGTAAATTATCTTTAAATAATGACTAAATAGTAAGAGAACATTCACACATAGCCCTGTTACTCTTATTCCTGGCATCCTAAGTTCCACTGGGTAGATCCAGAGCCCCCAATATAATTTTCTCCTACTTAAAGAATTCCCTTGAACATTTCTTGGAGTGGATATCTACTGCGACTAATTCCATCAGTTTTGTATGGTCAAAAAACGTCTTATTTCATTTTTGCTTCTATAAGACATTTTTGCTGGGTATAAGATTTTAGGTAGGTTGTTTTATCTTTTTCTTTTACTATGTAAAAAATGTTGCATAATAGTCTTTGGACCTTCCTTATTTTCAGTGGAGAATTGGTACTCCTCCTATGTGTTTCCAGGGAGTGCTGCTAGCTTGCCAGGCTTCTCCCTTTCAAGGTATATGCAGTGTGATTAGGGGTGTTCTTGTGTAATAAGGGAACAATGTTCCTCTATTCCTCAGATGTGGATTTCACTGGGATTCTCACTGCATCATCATGTGGTTTTTATCTAGATATAGTTTTACCTTACAGGTATTACTATCAATATTCTCAGGCCTCATTCCAGTATGCTGTTAAATCACTTGGAAACACTTTGATCCTTTTAGGTCTTGTTTTCCTTTTAGGTTTTGTTTTTAAGTTTTTGCAATAGGACTAGGTAGCATTTATCTGTTCTAGAGTAGATTTACCCCACTACAGCGGCAAACCTCCTCAAGTACGTTATGTGATGTCCATAAGTGCTGAGGCCGGCCACTTTGGATACTGTGGGCTATTCCAGGTTATTAATTATGACTGTTTCTTCTCATCCTTTCAGGTAGTTTTTCTCTGTCTTCTCTAATGTTCCTTTGTGCATGCTTCTGTTTGTATTCAGTATAATACTGCAGATGGTTAGTGGCTAGCTTTTTCTCTCTGTATGGGTTCCCCTTCTCCTGTTCTTTGTCCTGCAAATTCCAGCCACCTCAGTCTCCAGGAACCTTCAGTACTATCTCTCAGGAATGCAGGTAGCCTTCGCCTGGGCTCTTCTTGTCTCTGCTAGGTAGTGAGCTAGACCAACTTTAAGGTTCACTCATTTGTTTTGCATCTCTTAGGAAATACTATTCTCTGTCATCAAGTAGTTTATCTGTGAAATCTTATTCATAAAGGTTTTTTTCCCCTTTGAACGTAATTTAGGAAACAAAGTAACTTTTGTTTCCCACACAAAATGGAATGCTACTCTAATGTATGAAGTTATTTAAAATTAAAACCGTGAAACACATTCTTTTGGGAAGCCTATGAAGAAAAGTGAAGAGACGGATGCCTTTCGAGGAGAATGAAAATTGGCACAGTTATTTGGAATTGAAATGCACAGTGTTTCTAGCATCTGGCTCTGGGCTCCCCCTGGCTCCCTAGACCCTGTGAGAGTTCAGATGAGACAGAGAGCATGGTGTAGGAGACAAGAGTCTATTGAGTAAAATGAAGCTCTCTCAAGGCTGACAGTAGCAATAGCCAAGGAAACCTCACACAGACTCATAGTTAGGCAGGCTTTATACTGTCTCTAAAACCTAGAAATGGCAACTTTCTCTAAAGGACACTTCCCTGACCAGGTGATTGACAGGCCTGTTTAGATCAGCTCTTAAGGGATGGGGCAGTGGTGTATCTTTGTTCTCTACCAGAAAGCCTCCAGATATATAGCAGCTTTAGAACTCTTGGTGCAATTTAGAATGTCTTCTCCCTAACTAGAGCCAGAGACACCCTCAGATCTGGTCCTAATCAGTAACCTGAATCCTATGGTTCCAGTTCCTGCTTTTCTAAGCTGCTGATTATGAGGGAGAACTTCATCCCCAAAGACACTCAAGACAGCTAATATCTAACCAGCAACCCAGCAAC
The DNA here is from genome assembly GCA_902168415.1 of Peromyscus melanophrys. Lineage (NCBI taxonomy): Eukaryota > Metazoa > Chordata > Mammalia > Rodentia > Cricetidae > Peromyscus > Peromyscus melanophrys. The sequence goes on along the minus strand of CABHPR010124647.1, from coordinate 14,183 downwards.
AGTATATCTCAATGTTACATATACATTTTCTTGTGATCGATCAGTGCCCTCCATATAACTGACTCTAGAGATACCCCTGAAATGACTTAGGGATATACATAAAGTGAGTCACTCTGACATTATGTCAAGCAGAGAAGTCTAAATATTCACACATCAGAATGATTGGATATATGAGGCAACAACCATGTTATATGGAATGGAATATCATGTAGCTGTATAAAAGGTTGAAGAGACTAAACTGACTTGGAGTTATTACTAGCATAATTTAAATATATCTACACACACACACACACACACACACACACACACACACACACAC
>CABHPR010124647.1:0-13854 GCA_902168415.1 Peromyscus melanophrys | reverse complement strand
ACACACACACACACACACACACACACACACACACACACACACGGAGATTTAAGAAACACTGTATTGTGTACAAACAAGGGTTAGCTGTCTAATCACATGGAGAGAAGCAGAGGATGTAAGATAGAAAGTGATGTGAGTGGTTACATGGAGACAACAGGTATAAGTGGAATAGGACAGGTGGATATGGTGGAACAGGTGAGAGGAGATGGGCAGGGAGGTGAGGCCACTGGGAAGGCAAGGTATGGGTGTCTTCCCTGTCCGTAGCTTAGCACAGTTTTGTATCACTGTGCCTGCTGGAACTATGTTACTCATTTGAAATACACAAGCAAATAGTCATGAAGAACCGGAATGGATGGAAAGAACAATGAAGAATGTTGTGACATGAATCTTAAAAAGTCTTATTAATAAAAACCCTGGAGACAGATATTGGGGTGAAAGCTGAAAGATCAGAGGGATAGATCAAGCCAGCCACAAGTTCTTACCGCTAGGAAATCCTCAGCCCAAGAGAGCTACTTCCTGTATCCTCACGCCTGTATACCTTTGTGTGCCCTGCCTTCTTACTTTCTCTCTCCACCCAGCTACATCACTTCCTCTTTCTGCCCAGCTCTATCACTTCCTGTCTGTTTGTACAGACCTCCAGACCTCCATGGTTGACTAGTGCTGGGATTAAAGGCATGTGCTACCACCCCTGCCTCTGTTCCCAGTGTGGCCTTGAACTCACAGAGATCTGGATGAATCTGTCTCCCAAATGCTAGGATTAAAGGCATGTGCTACCACTGCCTGACCTCTGTGTTTAATGTAGTGGCTGGCTTTGCCCTCTGATCCCCAGGCAAGCTTTCTTTGTTAGAGCACAAATAAACTATCACCACAGCATGTGACTGTGCTGCAGACGACACAGCTGCAGTGAAAGCATGGTGGGAGTGGGGCGGCTGAACTGACCTCAGGAACCGTGGCTTAGTGAGTATTTGCACCAGAGAGCCCAAATCGAAAGAAAAGAACCACTTAAGAACACACTCTTAAGATACACAGAACTATAATGCAGCTATGGACAGCTTAACATTTGAGTCTAGGTAAAGGATGAATAGAGGTTCTCCTTAAAACCTTCTGCATGTGTGTGTTCAAGGTAAAAAACAAATAAACAAACAAAAATCCAAGAAACCTTGGCTATAGTTTTGATATTGAAAAACATGTTTTCCTGATGAGCATTAAAAAGATTTTAAGACTGTTGGCAGTTACTTAGACCTGTACTTCTGATATCCAGTAATTGTTGGAAAGGCCAAGTGCCCAGGAGCTGGTAACTGAGAACTTTGAGAACACAAATTGATAAACCACCAGGCACTCATGGACCACTTCTTCCTCCCTATCTGATGAATGGTTTACTTGAAGGCATATCAAGCATCTGCTCAGAGTCTCCCAATGATCCCTCATGAAAGTTTGGAATAAGAGGCACAGAATGTGTCCTCTTTCCTTCACACAGTGAAACCAGAATAAGCTGAGTGCAATTACTCCTGGAATTGTGTTTTGGTCAGGAAGGCAGTAGGAGTGACTGGTACTCAGTATTGTGCTACAGAAGTTATATCGAGAAGAACCCTAGGGTTCTCTGGAAACTATAAATTGAGGTGAAATTAAGACTGTTATTCACAGTCTTTTAACTCTTGTCTAAGGCTCCTTCAAGTTTGTCATCACCTTGACTATTATTATTAATATTTTTATTACTGTTGTTATCCTCCACAGAAGCCACTTGAAATAAAACCCCGATCGTAGAACTCTTAGTTTACCTGCAAATGCATAAGCTTTGGAGTCTGAGAACTTTTTTACAAAGAGTGTGTTAGGTGACTTCAAGGGAGTAAAGTCACCCCTCAGCAGATCTATTGACAGAACTTGTGTGTACAGGTGAGATGTGAGTGGGGTTTGCAGTTTTCCAGGTATGGAACCATCACACAGCCCCCAGAAATGTCTTTGTCCACAGCTAATTATTTTGTCATTTATGATTCCTACCTCCGAACTCCTCTCAGTACTTTGATCCTTATGCACCATTGTTCCTACCCTGGGAAACTACTGCAGTTTCTCTTCCTGTGCTGATTGACAAGGGTCATTGACTGCAGCTAAGGCAATTCCTGCATATTTTTCTCTAAGCACTTACATGGAACAGGGCTTTATATGTAAAAAGCATGGTATTATCTGGCTAACAGACCTGCTATAATGACTGTCCATCTATGGACACCAGAGCCTGTGAAGTCCATGGCAGAACGGGTCCTGTGGCCATGAGTTGCTGCTCTGTTCTGTACACATTTCAATAGTTTGTGGCTGTGGTCAACAGTTTACAGAGCTTGTACTCTGAGCCATCCTCTGCTTTTGGAGTGCACTTTGAGACCTATTCTTCAGGGGTTTGCTTCTTCAGTGATATCACATTTTAGCCTAGGCTTCTACCACTGACAGCAGAAGAGTGTTCTCTCCCCATTCTGATGGTGACTATGTAGCTTGAACCTGTATATTTTACTGTGTTTTCTTATATACATTTAGACCAGCATTTGAATCTCGACAGTTGCGTGACTTAGCGGTTCACTTGTTCATGTGCTGGATGTGTAGTTTCTGTGGTTAGAAATTGCTCAGTACTTACATCTGATGCACACCCAGATTCATAGCCATATAGAATTACCAGCATCTAACTTAGCTTGTAGCTGGATTCCCTTTGACACCACTAACTGTTGCCAAGTTTGAATAGGGGATTAAGAGGCACATGTAGTCCATCGTCAAGCTGTGCAGGGAACTGTTGAAAGAGCCTTTGTGCTCTGTGTGATCAAGAGAACTGGTCAGTGTTTGGAATCCTCACAGGACAATAGTCAGTGGAGAATTTGTTGTCCTTCTTCCTGTTCTCTCTTAAAAGAAAGAGAGAGGGGGATTTATTTAGTGTTCAGTCAGGCTTTCTGAGGCTTTAGCATTCTTCCTTTTCAAAAACATAATTTTAGCTTGGATTCTCTTTTCACTCAAAATGTAAATGTTGAAAACCAAGCCAGGTTAAAATTGAAAAAAAAATCATGTTCAGATAAAAGTTTTTATAATCGTGATGATTACTTAATTTACTGTCTTAGCTCTGAGGAAGGGATTCTTTGAAGAACTAATGGACAGCTTCATCCTGCTGTGAATTGTAAGTTCCCATTCATGTGTAGGTCATTCTCTCATATAAATAGGGTGCATTTGGTTATTTAGAAAAAAAACTGCAGAAAACTTTATGCTGGAGGGTATGTTGTAGGAAGCATCCCTTCTGAGATGCAATGTCATGCATTTGCTCCTCAGATTGTGCCTCCCCATCCCAGGTTTTTCCCTGGGTCTCTCCTGCAGGGGCTGAGCATTTGGGATCTGTGGCATCCTTTCCACATAGAACCAAACAACTGAAATCTATGAGAGCAAAAGGCAAGCAATTTCAGAAAGTCTACAACTAGGTATGGTCATACATGACTGTAATCCCAGCCCTAGGGAGGCAGAGGCAGGCAAGTCACAAGCTCAGTCTGGGCTCCATAGCATGAGTCTAGCTCATGACATCAACAGCAAGCAAAACTAAAGTCTATGGAATACTGTCTGCCCATTCAGTGGATGCCCTGGAAGATCTGAACTCCAAAGCCCCCTGTCATTCATTCATTTTCACTAACTCTAGGTGTGAGGCTTTAGTTATCTCCTGTTTGTTATGTTGAACAGTAAGGGAATACTTGAGAACAGCTGGATGGGCTTGTTAGTCTGACAGAGCTTACTGACTGTCAGAAGAGCTCAATGATGAAGTAATTATAATAGTGCATTGGAAGTCATGATGTAGGCACGCTCTAGCGGAATGTATCAGAGACATCCCTGAGGAAATGATTTTGATTTTTTAAAAATTACACTTATTGTGTGTGTGCATGTGCGTGTCACAGTGTGCATCTGGTCAGAGGATAACTTACAGGAATCAGTTCTCTGTTTCCATCATCTGGGGTGTGGTCATCAGGCTAGTGGCAAGTGCCTTGAGCCACTGAGCCATCTCACTGGCTCAGACATGAATGTTAAATTGTCACTAAATCAGCAATCTAGTTGGGTGAAAGAGTATGCTGAGGAGAGTACACATGAAGTCCAAGGCAAGAGGATACTCAGCTGGTAGCAGCTGGTCTTTGGGGCGCTAAAAGAACATTTGTGTGAGAGACTTATATAGTGGAATGGATGGAGCCGGGAGTGCTGAGAATGGGTGGAGAGAAGAACGCTTTCTGGAACATGAAAGTCTCTGAAGCAACGCTAAAGAATTTGGACCTTACTCCAAGGTAAATGTTTGAGGATTTGAAATCAAAGGCTGGAGAAGCTTGTACCTTCCCTGGATTGCTCTATTCCCCTCCCCTAGAAGCAGAATAAGCTCACAGTGGCTTGACATCTGTCCCTCTCTAAACCAAGGAAAGAATACATTCTGTTCAAGAACTCTGGCCTATTATAGTATAAGTTTATTCTGATATAAATTTAAAGCATTTATTTATTCATTTATACAGTTAATGTGTGTCTATGTGAATGTGCATGTATGTGCATGCGTGCGTGTAGATATGTGCGTGTGCCACAGTATGTGTGGAGGACTATTTGTGGGCATTTCTTCAGGGACCAAACTCCAGTAGTTAGGTTGGCAAGTGCTTCTACCAGCTGAGCCATTTTGCCAGCTCACTATGATTTTTCTCATCTTATTCTGAGGAATTGTATTTATCTATAGCCAGATGCCAGAAAACCTCTTTTTGCAATGGACAATAGTCATATCTGGCTGTTGGGTATTCTCAGACAACTGCTAAGTTAAACATTTCACCTCATAAGTAACTTTTCAAAATGCTATTCATTACCATTCATAATATAAGCATGCAATCCATAAGAATTTACCCAAATGCAATAATAATTGCTTGGTTTAAAGAAATGTATGTGCTTCGTCTTAAGTTTGCCTTTCAATAAGTTTTTGTATACCTGCATTCTCTCATATGTATGCATATACTGCCTGTAGCAAGATCTGAAACATTTTAATATTCCAGAGGTTCCCTCATTCTTCCTCCCCACCATAACCTCTGCCAGACAGTTGGTCCATAGATGCATGTGCCTGTTCTTAGCCTCCATGCCGATGGTGCCAGCCTCCCTGGATCTTCTTGTCGCTCCACAGTATGTCTCTGTGATGAGTCTTGGCTGTAGGGAGCTTGTTCCATTTTCTCACTCACATTCCATATGTGTTGGTTATCATTGATGGAACCCAACATTTAATAATTAGATTTGATATACCTATGTGATAGTCCACTCTGATAATTTTCTTCTTATTCAAAATATTCTTGTTTTTTTGCAGTCCTGTCTGATAATATATAATTTTTATAATTGTCAATTTCTAGAAAAAAGTTTTGGGATTTAAATTAGCATCTTTAGATCAGTTTGGGCAGGACTTACATCTTAACAAATTATGACTTTCAAAATCTGAGCACAACATCCTTCCATTTGTTTGGAGTTTAAGAATTCTATTTTATTGTGTTTTTACTATGTACATATGTAAAAATTCTGCATATTTTGTAAATTCATTGTTTTTATATTTTTCAAATATATAGAAATATATTTTCTATTAACCACATAGTTAATGATCTTGTTAATATACTTATTGATTCTCATAGCTTATTTTAGGCTTACATTTATTTCCTTGTAGAGGATAAAGTGGCAATGTATTTTATGTATTTTCTCCTGTGCTTTCTTAAGCTGATAAATACATTTCACAGTGATTGGGTAGGCAATGTGGGGCATACTCAGTTAGCCTTCTTTCCTGTCATGTATGCAGCCTCCCCAGCTGTTAACCTACGACATATCTATTACAGCTAGTGGGCCTGTCAACATCATGAACTCCCCAAAGTCCACAGTCCACAAAAGTTTCTTCTCTACATTTTGGGGGTTCGATGGTATGTCTGTCACTATGGCTGGTTTTACTGTCCTGACAATCCTCAGTCATGCTCACTCATTCTCCCTTCTCGAGCAGCCCCTAGCAGCCACTAATCAGCACAGTTTTCCCTTTTCTAGAATGTCTTGTATTAAGAAATAGTGTGCAACCTTTTCCAGATGGCTTCTTTTCCTTGGTATTACAGTATACATTAAAGTACCCTCTATGTATCTTCATGATTTGATGGCAAAGTTATTTTTAGTGTTGAATAATATTCCACTGTCTGCGTCTACCACAGATTATCCATCCACATGTCAAATGGCAGTTTGACTGGTGCCCAGTCTGGACATTTGAGTAATGCTGCTGTAAATATTATTTGTAGGTTTTGTTGCATATCTAGGTTTTCAGTTTGTGTGGGGAAAAAACTTAAACTGTGTTATTAGAGAATGTTTGGTTTGGGCACAAACTGTCTCATGTTACCCACACTGGCTATACTACTATATATCCTTGCCACATTCTGCTGGCATTTGGTGTCATGGTCTCAGTTTTGGCCATTCTGATAGGTGTGAAGTGCCCATCTCAAGCCCCAATGGCAAAGGTACTTCGCATCCTTTCATATGCTTACCATCTGTGTCTTTCCGTGGTGTCTTTTCAGGTAACTGACTTCGGCACTTGAAATTGTATTGTCTGTTTTTTTATTGTCACCTTAAAGTTCTTTGTGTGTTCCCAGTAACATTCCTGTATCAAATGTATTTAGCAAATATTTCTCCCACTCTGTAACTTATTCTCAGTTTCTCTTAACTGTTTTTGATGGAGCAGCATTCTTTCAGTCCTGAAGACGAAAACTGAGCTTTCAAAAGTTCAACTTGTCATTGATTTTGGATTGTGTCTTTAGTATCCTGACCACAAAGTCATCATAATAACACAGTAATCTAGGCCTGTGGTTCCCATGCTGGCTTCTGTGAATTTAGTTGTTTTGTGTGTTGCACTGAGGACTGCCATCTATTCCTAGTTATGTTTTATCAAGGGTGTGAGGTTTGTGTTTAGATTTCTTATTTGTGTGTAGATGTCCAGTTGTGCCAGCTCCATTTATTGAGAAGTTTTATCTTTTCTCCCTTCTATTATGACTCTATCAAAGATCAGTAGTCAAATTTAGATGGGTCGAACCAGGCGATGGTTCAATCCCAGCACTTGGGAGACAGAGGCAGGCTGATCTCTGTGAGTTTGAGGCCAGCCTGGGCTACAGAGTGAGTTCCAAGAAAGGCTCCAAAGCTACACAAAGAAACCCTGTCTCAAAACAAGCAGCAGCAGCAGCAGCAGGAGCAGCAGCAGCAACAACAACAACAAAATAGATGGGTCAAATTTGTTCTCTATTCTGCTCCATTCATGGACTTTTTTTCTGCTATCAAATGGTCTTGTTTACTGTAATTTAATAAGACCAGAAGTTGACTTAGTGTAAGTCCTCTGACTGAGCTCCCCTTCAATTACAAGTTGGTTATAGGCTCTTCTGTGTCTCCATGCAAACTTTAAACTTAACTTGATGTTGTTGAGACAGTTGGTTGGAATTTTAATTGGGACTGCACTCAATCTACAGACCAGATTGGAAGAACTCAACATGTTGGCGATATTGAGTCCTTCAGTCTCTAAAAATGGAAGAGTTCTAATTTATTTAATTACTTTTTGATATCTTTTATCAGAGTCTTAGAGTTTTTCTTCTATAAATTTTGGACATACTTTATTAGATTCATACATTTTATGGTGATACTAATGCAAACTGCAATGTGTTTTAAATGTCAGATCCCACTTGCTACTGATAGGAACATACTTGATTTTTTTGTGTATTTATCTTGTATCAGCTTTGCTGTAGCCACTTAATGAAAATTCATGCTGATTTTATGCTTTGGTCAGTATTTTGGTATTTTCTACACATATGATCAATTTATTTCATTATTCAAACTCTTGTCTGTCTTTTATTTTCTTTTTTGTCACATCCATTGACTGATACCTGCAGTCTGGCACTGAAGAGCAGCAATGAGAAGGGGTGTCTGTAACTTGTTCCTAGTCTCCCTGGGACAGGCTTGAGTCCCACAGCTCTTAAGTATGGTATTAGCTGTCTTTCTTTTTTAGATGCTCTTTATGAAGTTGATTCTTGTCAATTTTAGCAGGAATGGGTACTTAACTCTTTTTCAGGTTACTTTTCTTTGTTTATTGATATGATCAGGTGGTTTTTCCTGCTTTAACTTGATGTGATTTTAAATGATTGTTTCTGAATCTTGAATCACCCTTTGCTTACCTTGGACAAATTTCACTTGATTGTTGTATATGATTCCTTTCAAGCATTGTTGAATTTGAGTTGATAGCGTTTGGGGCTATAATTTTCTTAGAATACCTTGGTTTGGTTTTGGCATTTGGGAAATGCTGTCCTATACAATGAGCTAGGAGACTTTCTGTTTCTACCTTCTGAAAGGAATGATGTAGAATTGGTGTCATTTCTTCCTGAAATCCGTGATAGAATTCACCCACATCTGGTGCATCCAGTTTGGTTTCTTCAATGGATATAGATATAGGCCTTCAAGTCCTCTCATTGCTTTCTGAAGTTTTAGCAGATTGTGTCTGTTTACTTATTGTGTCCTGGTTTAGCTAGGACAGGTAATACATGTGTGGCTAAGGAAGTTTAATGACATTTCTCTATTCTCCCTTTATTCATTGCAGGATCTGCAACAATGTCTTTCTTCTTCCTTTCTGATCTTAGTGATTTAGTAAGTTCTCTCTCACTCTTTGTCTGTCTCTGTCTGTCTGTCTGTCTGTCTGTCTGTCTCTGTCTGTCTGTCTGTCTCTCTCTCTCTCTTTTAGCCTGGCTAGAAACTTACCTAGTATTTTCAAAGGAGTAGTTTCAGTCTGTTGATTTCCTATTTCCTTTCCTTACCTTAACTTTTTTCTTTTCTTCCCCTCCCCTCTCCTTCCCTCCCCTCTCTTGTTTTTGAGAAGAATCATATTATGTAGCCCAAACTGGTCTCAAAGTCCTTGAATTCATGGCAGTTCTCATGCCTCAGCATCCCAAATGTTGGGACAACAAATATGAGTTAAGTTACCACACCTGAGATGTCTGTTTTCAGTGTCGTTTACATTAATTATTCTTATTTCTTTTCTTCACCTACTTGGAGATTAATTTGCCTTCCTTTTAATGTAATAAAAGCCAAGCAGAGGCTAGGCTTGCTAATTTTAGATAAATGCTATACATTTCCCTCTAAGCATGACTTTTGCCACCTCTGAAGAATTTTGATAACCTGTATTTTTATTTTCATTTAAAACAAAATATTTTATCATTTCCCTTGAGATTTCTTCATTAGGCCCAGTAGTATTCAGAAGCATGTTGTTTAATATCTATTCATTTGATATTTTCCTATTATTGATTACTGTCTTAATTCCACTTTTGTCTGAGAGAAATGTACAAATTCTCTTCTTTTAAACTTGCCCACTGTGTTTTACAGCTCACCGCATGCTCAGATTTTGTGAGCGTTTACTGTGAGTTTAAAAACTATTCTGCTGGGTGGGAGGTAGTGTGTAGGTGTCAATTAATTCCAGTTGATTGATGATGTTAAGGTCACCCATGTTCTTACTGATTTTATGCCTGTTGGCTTTGTCCACTTCATGACAAAAGGATATTAAAGTCTCCAGCTGTGAAAGTGGATCCATCTATTTCTCCAAGCAAATCTTGCCCAGTGTGTTGGGATGTTCTGTTGCTGGTGTATGCACATTCTGAACTCACTACAGCTACCCCCATTTCTTCTGCACAGTGTTAGTGTGGCAAAGCTTCCTCTACCTCATTACTTGATCTGTGTATCTGTGTATCAACAGTGATTTCTTTTAGATAAAATAAATTGGGTATTCTGTGATGGCCACTCTACCCTTTTAACTTGGTGTATTTAGACCTTTGATTGTATATGCTTTCTGTATAGTTGGATTGATATATATCTATGTGGTGCTATTGTCTACGCTTTGCCTTTGTTTTTATTCCTAGTTTTGTCTTCTATAATTTTTCTACCTGTTTTGGGTCTATTTGAATTAATTTTGTAGGTTTGCAAACACAGTAATAGGTTTTATCATGGCATCTTCACACATATGTGTCATTACCCTGCCTTCTTGTGTATTTCTCTGCCCACTCCTTTTGTGGTTTGAATCTAGAACTTTACATGATTCCATTTATTCTTCTCTCTTAGCCTGTCAGCTACAGCTGCTTTAAGAAAACAGTTCTCAGGGGTTGGGGATTTAGCTCAGTGGTAGAGCGCTCGCCTAGCAAGCACAAGGCCCTGGGTTCGGTCCTCAGCTCTGGAAAAACAAAAAACAAGAAAACAGTTCTCAATCATTGCCTGGAGTTTGCAGTCTGGATTTACAATGAATCCAAGTCAACTTTCAAGCAACTGCCCGAGTTCATACATAGGACAAGAACCTTATAATAGCAACCTTTGTCCAACCTCCCCACTGTTGCCATCACACCTTTTAATCAGACACAACCGCCCTTAGAGATGCAGTGCGTGTTGAAGTTCGTACATCATTTATATGCATATGGTTGAACTCACTGTTGCGGCTATTTTGAACTAAGTGGGTTAACTGAACCTTGGATCAGTACAGGTGTCACTTTTGTTTCCAGTGTCCTGCACTGATCCCTTTCCTACATTTGAGATGCTGATCAGCCCCATTTGCTTCTTTCTGAAGAGTGGCTTTCACTTTTCTTGTAAGGCAGCTTTTGTCTGAGGAAATGTTTCTTTTCCACCTCTTTTTTGAAAGATAACTTCATAGGGCACAGAATTTTAAATGATTTTTCTTATTTTTTGCTCACTTGGTAGTGTGGTTTGAATGTATTCCTCAGCTTTAGCTTCAGTACAGTGGTCGTGAAGTGAGGTCTTTATCAAGTGATTAGAGCATGGGAACGCTCCCTTATGGAGAGTTTCCTCCATGCGGGCGGGATGACATGTTAGTTCCTTCCTGTTGCTGGATTAAGACAGCATAGCCAAGAGCAGTTTAAAGAAAGAGTTGTTTAGAATTGTTAGACCAATATGTTTTTAAAGTATGCTTAATGTATTAAAAGTTTTAATGGAGAAAGTAGGCAGCAGGCAGAAGTAGACCAGCAAGGTAAGGAAGAAGACAGAAATTCCAAGAATTGAAAAAAAGACTAGAGATGAAAACAGTAGAGCGCAGTGCGTTTGGTGGCTCCTTAGCAGATGACATAGGTACCTGGAGTATCTCTGAGCTGGAGGGCATATTGGCAGAAACCTCCAAAACAGAATAGCAAGGGGGAAATAATAGTGAAAAACAGAGCATCCAAACAGTAAGTATTGATAATTTAATGTCAAAGACCAAACCACAGAAAGAGGAGATGAAGAAAACACTAAAGCACACATGTAAAAACATAAAATGGCAAATACACATGAATCATTCTAGGTGTTCTTTGCATCTCTTGTGAGTTTTGTTTATGTTCACCTGTGTTGTGAGTTGTTCATTATGGGCCCATCTATGTTGTGAGCTGTGTTTGTTTCCTCTTGTGCTGTGAGTTGTGGTTCTGTGTATATCTGTCTGTGTGGTGAGTTGTGGTTCTTGGTGTGGCTGTCTGTGTTTGAGTTGTGGTTCTGTGTGTCTGTCTGTGTGTGAGTTGTGATTCTTCGTGTCTGACTTCTGCATCTCTCATTCAGGGACAGCAATTTGTTGCATGATCCATTTCTCTAAAGTATCTAGGGAGAGTTGTTGACTATCCCTCTGTTGAACTGGATTGGAAGCTGGAAGTTGACTATATATATTATTTATATATACCGTATTACCCCATCTCTCTGACTAGAATCCCCAGAATAACAGAGAACTGAAGAGTAAGTGTAGATATTTCTGTCTTATCCCTCCTTTTATAGGACAACATTCCATGTTTTGCCTTTAATAATCACACCTGCTAGAAGTCTCTCCTGTTCTTAGATGGCTGAGTATTTAAGTTACGCATGAATGGGATTAAGCATATGAAGTGCTTTATCTATACCCAACAGAATGAGCCGATGGCTCTCTATCTTTCTTACAATAGGAGACATTAAACTGCATGGCATCTGAATCTTTATGGAGCTCTACAGTCCCAGAATAAACCCTTCTTGTTCTTTTTTCAGCAGTTATACTTGGCAACATGTTTTTTGTGGGTATAAATAACTTAAAATGTTTATTACCATTTTACTTATTTATAAATTATCTATAAAATATTTATTATGTGTGTATGTATGTATTTGGTTTTACATGCTTGGGAAATGTTTGTATGAGATTATTAACGTTTCTTCCTTGACTGTTTAGAAAAATTCACCAGTCTGGCAATTTGTGCCTGGTCACTTCAGTGATCAATTTTCTATCTTGGTATATGCGTTTTCCAGAAAATTTTGTATTTTATCTAAAAATTTTAATTTATTAGCATGAAGTTCTTTATATCAACCATGAATTGTTATACTAATCAGTCATTATCAACATTGTTTTGTTTTTTTTTTTCTGTATTACAATGCCATTTTAAAAAATATATTCTACTGTTGCTTTGGACCACACAAGGATAACTGGTCTTTGGTCGACCCCCTCAGATACAAGATACAAGCAGTCAGAACCCCCTTCAAGTGTCTTGAGAAAGTAGAAAACAGGAAACCAGAACATTTACTTACCCAAGAGCTGAGAAAAGCAGTACTTAGAGAATGTAACTGCAACAGTTGGTGCAGGTTAAGAAAGAAGTAAAACTGAAGACTCTGCAGTAGAAACTGTCCAAACCTGAGAACAAGAACAAGGGAAAAAAGCATGACAATGAAAGGGCTGCAGAGCCAGTGGAGCTGATGGTGAGCCCTGCAGGTGGCGAGAGTGCCTGGCAGAGACAGCTGAGGAAGTTGGAAGAAATGATTACTGAAAATATGAATTTGTTTAAGAATGTTAGCCTCCAGTCCCATGGAGCAGAACCAAGTGTCAGTATTTCTGCTCCGACCTCTATGTGCTCCTAATAACGTAGGTTCACAATAAAGAGAAGAGTTGAAACAAAAGGCACACCCACAGTCAGTTACTGTTGGAAAATCTGGGACTTCAGAGGATCTGAACAAAACTGCGAATCCCCAGGGCTTCACTGATGGTGACAGCACATGGCACATGCAAACTTCTGCATAATTGTTCATTTTAAGTGAATTTGGAGCATTTTGCATAAAGTTTAGGTTTTGCTATAAGCAAGTCTCTGTAAATTTATAAGGACTAGATTCTCTGGTTAATGAAAAAAGATTAGAAATTGATAACAAAAGGAAAATTAAAAATTTCCCAAATAGGAATTAAACCACATGTTCTAAATCAACCATATATTAGAGAAAAAATATCATATACAGCTACAAAATATATTTAACTAGATGATAATGGAAAATTACTCTAACAAGAATGTATCAGACCAGCTAAGAATGCTGGAGAGAAATTTGAAACTTTGTGTGCACATGTTAAGCAATAAGTATGATTTAAAATTGGCCTATAAATTTCAGAAAAATCCCACCAAACCTTTTGTTTTGTAAGTAAGGCAAGACACATTTAAAACTGCTAAGGATCAAGTACAGCCAAGAGCTCGCTCTCATTCTATGTGAGTTCAAGGTGTCGCAGAGCTAGAACCATCAGCAGAACAGGCAGAAATCCAGCAGCAGTCGCCCCAGACTCTCAAAGCCCTGCCCAGCTCAGTTAAGAAGGAAAAAAAGCATCGTTAAACAAATAATGTTGACACAACTGGACACACACATGAAACAAAGTTTGCTTTGTTTTTTCACTCACAGAACACACAAAACAAAATGAACTTCATTCTAAATATAAAACCAGAACTGTAAAACTTTGTTTCTTTTATTTTCCAGATTATAATTACATCATTTCCCCTTTCTCTTTCTTCCGTCTAGATCTTCCCAAATAACCCAAATTGTTCTTTTTAAAATCCA
>CABHPR010124646.1:29119-40159 GCA_902168415.1 Peromyscus melanophrys | reverse complement strand
ACACACACACACACACACACACACACACACACACACACACACACACATCTCATCTATCTTTAGAGTATCACAGAGTAATAGACTGATTGCCTACCATGTATGAGACCCAGAGTGGAGTCACCAGCAGATTAGATAAAATTAATTAATATGCAATATGATTAATATGTAATCACATTAATTAATATGATTAAAAACATTAAAACTTTCTTAAGTATCACTCTATTACTACAATATTCAGTTTGACTATATAGTACCTACAGTAGCTGATCTAGAGAATCACAATGCAAGCCATATTGAGACCATAATTTAAATTTAAATGAGGCCATATTTAATTTTTCCTATAGCCACAATTTTAAAAAGAATCTGAAGTTAATTTAAAAATATATTTTATTTAACCCAGTGCATCCAGCGCATCTTCCTTTGAACATGCAGTTGACATAAAATTATTATTTATATTTGTTTTTCTCATGCTAATGCTTCAAACCAAGTATACAGTTCCCATTTAAAACACTTCTAAATTTATACCACCTGCATTTCCACTGTTCACTGAATCCCTGTGATGGGTGGCTATTACACTGAACACAGAACCACAGACGACATTGAGTAATCATCACATGAATATCAAGTGAATGCGGAGATGAATGAATGAGTAAGGATGTCATTCACTGGTGGAAAGTTGTCACTACCACGTGTAAGGCTTACATTCATTTCACTGCACCAAACATACAATGGATAAGTGAATGAATAAAGGAACTGGGGAGTAAATAAATGAATAAAGCTCTCTCTTTACAGGTTACAGAAATGAAGCGCAGAGATTATACATAAATCCTGTATCATGCCCTACTTTCAAATGTGGGGAAAATGGTGTTTGGTTCTTGCCTGACCAGTGTAAGGCATGCTACTTTCACGGCACTGCCAAAGGCTCTGTGCTACCTAAAAATAAATAAATTCTTTATCATGGCATTTAAAATGAGTAAAGTTAACTCTCAATATCTTTTTGTAGTCTCTGTCCCTCCATTATGTTCCACACTTGACAGCTGCAAACAAACTGATTATTCCAGCTTAGGAACACAAAGGATCTAGAAGTAGCTTTCCCTTCCCCCAGCTCACATCTGCCTGCAGCCTCGCCTTACTGGATGTTGTAGGTGAGTGAAGATTCAGTCCTTCAAACCCCAGTTTTCCATCAGGATGAAGATCAGAAGCTTCCTCAACCAGGCAAAGGTCCCTCCCTCATGTGTTCATCTGTTTCCACATTATGTGTGGCACACGGCAGCTTATATTGAGTATACAAAGGAAAATTGGAAGGGACATTTGAGCTTGCTTTATTACTAGGTAAGTGCATTCCTCTAATGGCCTGGTTCACATAGCCCATCCCAATGCGGAATCCCTCAGTCTGCTTATTTGCTATATCCTTCACCAAGGCTTTCAGGAACTCCTCATCATAGAGATTTCATCATTCCCTCAGAGCATAGAGCTTCCCTCAGACCTTCCTTGAATATGTAACACCATTAAGCATATAGCATACCGTGAAGAATTGAATGGTAGTTCTTTGAGAAAATACATTGCCCTATACATGTTTTGTGTGATGTGATTGAAAAAAATATCAAACATTAAATTCAAGAGGAGCATATTTGCATTAGAAACATGCTGTTTAAGTTTGGGCTTTAAATAGAAGAGATGTGCAATCATTAAACTTGAAATCCTTGTTTTTAACACGAGAGTATTACCTACCTGTCTAGTCAAGACAGAGAAAGATACAACTGGAGTCCAGCTATTGCTAGGGACAGAGGATAGAGCAGGGGCTGTGGCCCAGAAATCTAGGGATCTGCACTGTCCTCGGATGTGGGCATTGAGAGACCAGAATCTAAGAATGAGGCAGAGCAGGTGCAGCATCCAGATGGAGCAGACACACCTGGCCAAGAAGTTCTCTGTGTTTGGTGTGACTACAACAGTGATAGAGTGGATGCATACCTGTTCACTCTCATCCACACTCAGCTGCAGGTTCAGAAGAGCAAGGGCCTCTACAATGGGATGTTCACACTTTCGTCTACAATGTCGACTAAAGGTTCCAAGCAACCAGCACTACGTCACCACTTATGAGCTCATTCAGAAAACTGTATCTGACTGAAGTCAAGTCATTGGTGTCCAGAGCCTCAGTCTCCCTAGAAGACTACAGCATCATCATGTCTACTGGTGTGATCCCCCGGCACCCCATGATGGACAGCAGGTGTGAGTTGGGTTACTACTAAGAGCTTAGGAACAAAGAGAAAAACAAAAGCTTGCTGCCTTTAGCCTAACTAAGGACACTATCAGACAGACCCTGCAGGCTCATGGATGATGCAGCTTTTACAAGGTTATACCGTTCCACTGCTGACTTATATTCTGAACAATGTGGTCTGGGTACTCTTTTATCATGTCTGTGAGGGTTAGAGGTAAGAGCTCCATCCTGTGACCTGGAAATACACAGCAGCAGAAAATGACCCTTGCGGTCTCATGAATACTGAAATCATCTCACCCACATCCTGCACCACCCTCGTTGTGGTAGGTGACAAGAACCTCAAGAAACAGTCTGGTGGAGTCAGGACACTGATAATCAGCAGTGGAGAAAGAGGCTGCTGTTTCACGAGCTATTCTGGGTCAGGGCAGAGTAATGAAGCTAGCACCCCTGTGAATCATACACACACACACACACACACACACACACACACACACACACACACAAGCCCAGCCTGTCCTGGGCCAGGTGGCTTGCTCTTGCTGAAGGGGTTCTGTGTATAGTCCTGTACCCCAATGTCTTAGTTAGGGTTTTATTGCTGTGAAGAGGCACCATGACTGTGGCAACTCTTATAAAGGAAAACATTTAATTGGGACTAGCTTACAGTTAGAAGTTTAGTCCATTACCATCATGGCAGGAAGCATGGTTGCATGCAGGCAGACATGGGGCTAGAGAAGGAGCTGAGAGTTCTACATCTTGATCTGCTGACAGCAGGAAGAGACTGCCATACTGGTCATGGCTTGAGCATCTGAGAACTCAAAGCCCGCCCACACAGTGACACACTTCCTCCAAGAAGGCCACACCTACTCCAACAAGGCCACACCTTCTAATGGTGCCACTCCCTACAGACCTGTGGGGGCCATTTTTATTCAAACCACCACATCCATTATTTCTAATTCTCTTGTTAAATGGGAATTCCTCATTCAGGCTTGTTCTCAGTCCTGACCTGAAGTCTGACCCTGATGGACTTTCTGTCTTCCCTCTCCACCTCTCCCTGAGCTCCCCAGAGGGCTGTTCACCCAGCTGACTGACTCTGACTGGCTCTTCCTCCTTGCCCTCAATCAAGGTCCATCAGCTGCCCAGCCCCCTCACAATTTCTTTTATGCTTATTTTATTTTTAATTGGAGACCAATTTGCCCACTAGGCTACTCTTCCCCTACCTTTTGGGGCAAGTCAGAGCAGCAAATACTTAGATCAGAAAAGCATGTATCCTATCTAGGAATTCCCAGGAGGGAAAGACATGGAGGCTTTACTTTGTGTATGCCAGCATTTGTGAGGCAGGCTTAGCCCTGATAAAACACTGACCCTATCAGAACCCACCCCTTCCCAGGTGAGTAAAAAAATGTCACACCAACTCCAATTCTTTACCCTGAAAGTGCTCCTTGATGCTAAGAATATGCAGACAGTGTGGGCTTGTAGCATGAATCCTAATTGGTCTTATTAATAAACCTGGAGTCAGATATCCGGGTGAAAGCTGAAAGATCAGAGAAGCAGAGCAGCCAGCCACTAGTTTTTATGTATATGAAATTCTCAGCCCCAAAAGAGCTGAATCCTGTCTCCTCCCACCTTGCATTCCTTTCTCCGCCCAGGGAGGTGGATACAGAAAGTATCCCACTCCCTAGTGCTGGGATCAAAGGTGTGTGTCACCACTGCCTGGCTCTGTTTCTCTTTTAGACTGGATCAATCTTGTGTAGCCCAGGGTGGCTTTGAACTCACAGAGATCTGTCTGCCTCTGCCTCTAAAGTGCTGGGGTTAAAGGTGTGTGCCACCACTGCCTGGCCTCTATGGCTAACTAGTGGCTTAGCTCCACACTCTGATCTTCAGGCAAACTTTATTTGTTAGATCACAAACAAAATATCACCATATGGATTGTTGGCCTCTGTTAGCCCAAATGACTGCAGTAAAGGGTACAGTTTTAAGTAGATTGGGCTGTCTGAGGAACACCAGATTTGAAGCACCATCCCAAAGCCAGGTTCAGAGAGCTACTGTCTTACACAGTGACAAAAGAGTATAAGTTCCACACCACATCTCCTCAGGCTGGCTGAGCCAAGTCCAGAAGAGAGCAGTGAAGGTTCTGAATCCCAGGTTACCACGCCACAGGCATGTACCTGTCAGACTCACAGCAACAGATGCCCCACACTATGAATCTCCAAGACAGGAAATGACTTGCTTGCCTTCTTCCTGGATATGGTTCCACTCAAGTCATTGCATCCTATGTTGGCAAGAGAATAACAAGAAGCAGGAGGGTTTGGGGGGTACCCAAGGCCAAGACCACTGCAGTTACCAGCCTCATGCTGCTGAGAATGTTGAAGCACCTCTCTGGGGAGCTGGGAGATGGCACTTTTCTCCTGCCTCATCCTCCCGGCCCTCCCTCAGCCAACCTTGTGTTATAAGCAGAGATACAGCAAGCAGAATAGGAAGATGGCTGCTGAATCCTGCCTTTCTACTTGGAACATTTGCCCTGGGTGAGCTTCAATCTTTAGGAAATGCCATGGAAACAATCAAAAAGTTGCTTACTGAAGTCTGATGTGATTCCCAGCTACCCCACATTCTTCCTATCCAGGCCAGATCAGAATCTAAAAACTGTTTCTTTCCCTTCACCCCAATAACTTTCATCTTGGTCTCTATTTTAAAGTGTTTTCTTTTTAATCCTTTATCATTATTCTACACGTCATTTGTTTCCTTCTTCACTTTGTTGGGCTTAGGGGTTGTTATTGTTTTGTTGCTGTTCTTGTTTTTGAGGCAGGGTTTCATATATTCCAAGCTGTCCTTGAACTCACTGTGTACCTGAGGATGATCTTGAACTCCTGGTCCCCCTGCCTCCACCTATTGAGATGTGTACCTAAGAACTGATGAAAACTACAGATATATATAATAAAAATGAAGATTCTGGAAGATGTTACTAGCAATGCTGACAGCTTCCAAATTTCTAAGTTCTTACACAACAACAAAATTTGAACAAAAACCTGCAGATGACATTTATAACCAACTTAGGTAACAAGGTATTCCTGCAAACCTCAGAACACAGCTGAATGTGAGCAAACCAATGGCAGCCATAAATCCTGTGTGATACCAGCATTTGCAGAGCAGTAGAATAAAGAATTACAGGAGCTAGGCAGTCTTCAGTAAAAGAGAGTCTGACCTATACAAACAAGGCCGGAAGTCATCCCCAACAGCATACTGATACAGGTACAGGTAAAGTATGAGGGGCAAGGAGAGTGTGGATCATCCTGTTACAGCACCCTTCCAGCCATGGAGAAGCTCCTGAAAACAGAACTCAGTGGACGAGGGTGAGAACCACAAGAAGGAAGAAGAGGTTCCCACAACATGGGAAGGAAAAATGCTATGAGTTTAAGTAAACAAACCACTATGTTTTAAAACACTATCCCACGTGCCAAGATTAGCAGCCCTGGTGAGTTAAAAAAAAATGCCCTTGAACCATCTTGTTGACACATTTAAGATGCCACACTGGACAGCAGCCAGAGAAAAATACCAACATCACACTCCACAGAAAGTTCTCAAGAGAGCTCAGACACTGTCCATGTTAGCTTCTCGGTTGCTGAGATAAAACACCACCAAAAACACCTTGGGCTGGAAGGGTTTATTTGGCTCATAGCTTAGACTCCATCGCTGACAGAAGTCAAGGAACTGGAGGCAGGAACCTGGAGGCAGGAACTGAAGCAGAGGCCATGGAAGAGTGCTGGTCACTGGTTTGCTCCCCATGGTTTGCTCAGTCTGCTTTCTTATACAAGCCAGGACCACCCACAGAGAGGTGTCACCATCTACCTTGGCCTGGGCCCTCCCATATCAATCATTAATCCAGAAATGCCCCACAGACATGCACACAGGCCAATCACATGGAAGAAATTTATCAGTTGAGATTCTTCCTTCACAGGTATGTCTAGGCTTGTGACAAGCTGACAAAACAAACTATACCACGCACTGTGAAAGTAAATTATAAATGTATGCTTAAGGGAAAAAAGCAGAGTACAACCTTCCTTTGTGGACACAATGAGAGTCTTTAAGAAATAGTGCATAATACTTTCAAACAACAAAAACAAGACCATAAAATTCACAATTCAGGTGCATGAGCTACAAAATAGACGGAGGAACAGTTCACTTTAGAGATGAAGATTAATCTAGAACAAACACAAAGTGATTAAACACGATGAAGAATTGTGTCGGAAAAATACAAGGTAAAATGGAGGAAATCATTGAACATATTGAAAAAAATAAAGAGTTGCTAAGAGACTCAGTGCCACTGATGAAAGGAGACACCCCCGAGGAGGTGAGATATATGAAAGTTGTGAGCTCATGAAGCAACCTGGAGCATGGGGACAAAGTAAACTCTAAACACCACAAATCTAACATTAACATTAAAGACAGTGTATCCTGAGAGTGCAAACCGTTTGTACCTAAATGTCAGTCCAGAACAAAAAGACAAAAGTAAACATAGTCTAGTAAAATCATTGAGCAGAATAAAGATAAATAGGCCTCTGTAGAAGAAAAGGACTTGGCTATGAGAACTAAATTAGTGACAGAAATTTCTTTCACCTGCAATGAGTTATTCCAAACGCTAACTAAAACCACAGAAGTTGGACAAAACTAAACGGAACAAAAAAGGGTCAAGAATGATAGACAGGAAGCCCTTGCGGTCTTGTTCTAACAAGCTGACCCACATGTGCCCACTAGATTATACATCAAATCAAACAACAAATGCAAGAGACTCCAATAGGAGAACCAGAGAGGCAGGGGAACATGCATGTATGTGTGTATGTGGGTGTGTGTCATGAGTATGTGCATGTATGTGTGTGTGTGTGTCTGTGTGTTTCTGTGTGTGCATGCACATTCATATGTGTGGTATGGGAACTGGAAGGGAGAAGTTTGTTATACAGTGGTTATATGCTCAGGTTACTAATAATTTCTCCATTTGAGAAACAGGGAGAGAATAGAAGGAACATGCATTAAAAGATGACAGTTTCTCCACTGATTACATTAGTAGTGCAGTATTCATATTGTCACTCACAAAATGTCGACACTATTTTGGATAGAATGAGTGAACAGTCATTGGAGACTCTCCTTTCATCCTAACACTCGTAAATCTCACCAAACCTGCCCTGAGGAGACGGCTCTTGGTTAAAGCACTTGCCAAGCCAACAAGAAGAGCAGACTTCAGATCCCCAGAATCCAGGTTAATGCCAGGTAGACATGAAAGATCATCATAATTCACTCTAGGAAGACAGAGGATTCATAGCAAGGGGGCTAGCAAAAGTTCTGTGCTTCATTAAGAGACCCTGCTTCAAAAGAATAATGTGGAAGAGTGATTGGGGAAGGTTTGACTTCAGCCTCTTACACACCTCCATATCCAGACACCCACACATACACACACACACACACACACACACACACACACACACACACACTATACCTACAAACACATGAAAAGAAGAAGAGAAGAGAAAAAGAAATCCGAGCAAACTGGAGCTACAATTACAATGAAGAGAAATGTTGTTTCTCTTTAGGAGGCATGGAATAGAAATTCTAACATGAACATGAACAGATGTCATCATGGATCTATGATGAAGCTATAAACCTATGACACCCTACCAGCCTAGATCACAGGGAAGGTGTCAATGACAGCTACTATAGTGAAGCAAGGACTCCTCAAAGGCAAACTGAGACCACTCCATCTTAAAAGAAAAGCAACTGAAGATAAACACACTGATAATATATGTCTGCATGCATGGATTCATAAAAAAAAAAAAACCTTCCCTAAAAACACTGTTGTTCACTTTTGTGGGGTGATAAGGAACTGACTCCTTCCTTGGAAAACTGATCAAAGGAAAAGATTGAGTGTTATTTTTTCCCTCCCTTTCCTGAAAGAACTGTAGCACAGAGTGCCAAGTAGCAAATGAGGCAAACTGCTTGTTCTAAAATTATCCCAATTAATCAATGGGGAAATGATAGAATAAAACAGTTTTGCAAAGTCCAATGAATTAATGTATCTAGGCATTGAGCACCAGCAGCTGCTAACATCACATGAAGAGACAATCAGATACCATGTGCCTAAAGATGAAAGAATTCAACACCATTTATAGGCTTGCAAATGCATCAACCCAAAATCCAATCAACTCTCTGGATCTGTCTGCCAGTTTTCAGGGAACACAGGAAAATGATGAATGGAACCACAAAGACACAGTCAGCAAAATCTACACTTCAGAAAACTAGACATGAAAAAAGCCCCGGGTTTCTTTACAAGTAAATTGTGGGAAGGAAGGTGTGGTGTTTGAGTGAGAATGGCCCCCATAGTCTCATATATTTGAATGTTTGAGTTCCAGTTGGTGGAAATGTTTGGGAAGGATTAGGAGGTGTGGCCTTCTTGGAGGAGGAGGCATGCCACTGGGAATGCATATTGAGG
The DNA here is from genome assembly GCA_902168415.1 of Peromyscus melanophrys. Taxonomy (NCBI): domain Eukaryota; kingdom Metazoa; phylum Chordata; class Mammalia; order Rodentia; family Cricetidae; genus Peromyscus; species Peromyscus melanophrys. Next base: position 31,466 of record CABHPR010124646.1, on the reverse strand, counting down.
TTTCAAAAGCCCACACCACTCCCCTTTTCTCTTTCTCTGTCTCATGGTTGTTGTTTCAACATGTATGCTCTTAGCTACTACTCCAGTGCCATGCCTGCCTGTTGCCATGCTCCCCACCATGATGATCATGGATTCTAATGCTCTGGAACCATGAGCCCCAAATTAAGTGATTTCTTTCACAAGTTGCCTTGGTCATGATGTTTTATCACAGCAATAGAAAAACTAAGACAGAAGGCCATGGAGAAGGAATCTGGAGAGCAAGTGCAATATCTAGAGAGACAGCTCGGGAGGGTCTGGGTTCTGATCCCCGGAACCTCCACAAAGCTGGGTGTGCCAGTGTGTGCCTGTAACACAGCACTGAGGGTGGAGATAGACAGACCCCAGAGGCTCAGAGACAGCTGCTCCAGCTGAAACAGGGTCTCTAGCTTCCATGAAAGACCCTGTCTCAAAAGACACAGGAAGAGAAGCAATTAAAGACATCCTAGTGTCAGCCTCTTGTCTCAAATGTATGGGCAGGTACACTCACACGGCACACAGGTATATACATGCATACACTACATGTGTGCACATATACGCGTGTGCGTACACACACAGATACACTAATATGCTTACATTAAAATTTTTTTATAAACTTATCTGTGTTGAATCTCATATAAAAGAGCCCCTAGAAACAGTTGTGGGGCCCTGTGAAGATCCCTCACAAGCCTTCCTGTAGATTTGTATTTGAACCAACCTACCAAGTGAAGAGTTGCCCTCCAGGGTATGCCTTCTTGAGCTGATAACATCACATTGCTCAACAAATCCTTAACTCTCAGATACAGAAACCTAATGCTCCATACTGTAATCGATGGAGCTGTTCACATCATCAACAAAAGAATGCCACGGGAGCCTACATGAAGAAAGTTCCAGACACTGCATATCCTGAAAATCCTAAGTGTCTCCTAATGTTAGAAACTCAGCCAACAAGGGTAGGGAAAGATACCACTCACAAGGACAGCACCTTCCTAGTTGAGAATCTTCCAGATCTGGGAATGGGCCCAGGTGTCTTGCATTGCAAGCCACATTTAATGATGGCTATAAGAAAGACATTAACGAACTAGCCAAGTGAACATCAAGAGAGCAATGTCTTCCCAAATGTACTCATAAGCTTACTCAGTAATGTCTTCCCAAATGTATGCATAAGCTTGCTGCAAATTTAATCACTGGGTATTGAAAGAAAGGCATTCTGAATTTCTTTTTTAGGAAACAACAAAGGGCTAGTGTAGAGCTCAGTCAAAAAAGTGCTTACCAAGCATGCACAAAGCTCTGGGTTTGAGCCCAGTACCACATGAACTGGCTATGGAGGCACACAGCTGTAATTCTAATACTTAGGAGTTGGAAGCAGGAAGACTGGGCAATCAAGGTCATCCTTGGCTACACAGTGAGTTTGAAAGCATGATGAGATGTATGATATCCTTTCTAAAAAGAAAAAAAAAAGGAAACCAACAGACACTAAACATCTAGGATAATTTGGAAAATTAAGCATAAGAACTGTTATAGTATTAAATACAAAAAGCCTATTTTCAAATCATTGACTTTTAAAATGAGTCTCTACAGAAAAACACAGTTTAGGAAAAATCCACATGCAAATTCGTTCGTAATGAAAGGAAATTCCAAGTCAATGAGGAAAATGGCACACTCAACAAACAGAATGGAAAGAAACAAAAACAATCTGAAGAAAATAAAACCATAAAATAACTAGAATACATACACAGAAATAATTGTACAATCTTAGGCTAAGTCAAACTTTGTATGCATTATACTAAAATATATACTAAAAATGTATCAATACACAGAACATATGTATTATTGCAGCCTGCAAACATTTTTAAAAAATCACTTATTTTAAGCACAAAACATGTTAATGCTGATCAAGTATCCTTTTTAAATGTTTCCCTATATAAAGAGTACTTGTAAAGCACTAAAATAAAATTAGTCATCCTACTACCCAAACTAAACAGAAAACGTACACTAAAGAATGGATAGAGCAAAATTATAGGTGTTGGGGACATGGCTCAGTCAGTAACATGATCCTTAGAGAGGCATGGGGGCCTGAGTCTGGATCCCAGTACCCATATTAAGAAAGCCAAGTGTAAACCGGGCGGTGGTGGCTCATGCCTTTAATCCCAGCACTCAGGAGGCAGAGGCAGGTGGATCTCTGTGAGTTCCAGGACAGGCTCCGAAGCTACACAGAGAAACCCTGTCTCCAAAAACCAAAACTAAGAAAGAAAGGAAGAAAGAAAGAAAGGAAGGAAGGAAGGAAGGAAGGAAGGAAGGAAGGAAGGAAGGAAGGAAGGAAGGAAGGAAG
>CABHPR010124646.1:0-29109 GCA_902168415.1 Peromyscus melanophrys | reverse complement strand
AAGGAAGGAAGGAAGGAAGGAAGGAAGGAAGGAAGGAAGGAAGGAAGAAAGAGAAAGAAAGAAAGAAAGAAAAGAAAGAAAGGGAAAGGAAAGGAAAAAAGAAAAAAGAAAAGAAGAGAAAAGAAAAGAAAAAAAAAAGCCAAGTGTAGCAGAGCATACATCTAATCCCAGCATGGTGAGGTAAAGACTGGCAGCTCCTGGAACTCCTGGCTAGCCAATCTAGCCAAATTGTTCACTGAAAGACTCTCTTCGAAAAGGAAAATGGAGAATGATAGAGGAAGACACTCACATTGCCTTCTAGATGTATACACATGCATATAAACACAGGAATATATACACATACATACACCAAACACACACACACACACACACACACACACACACACACACATCACACCAAGAAATATACAGTACAAAGATTGGGAAATGAACAAAAGAAACAGAAAGTATTTTAATGACTTTGGATGCTTCACTCTTAAAACTTGGAATCGTCTTGAAAACCACTACCTGGTGTTTCCCAAAGTGAGGAGCAATGAGCAATTTGAAGACAGAGTTTGGAAAAACAAGAGCACTTTGGAGCGTGATCTGAAACTGTGTATCAAAACCCTAAAAGACAGCTTTCTTGATCCAGTAAGTCACTTTCGGAATTTACAAAAAAGGAACTTCTCAGATATTTGAGAAACTATGTGGAGGCTGTTTGTTGGGGTTCTGGTAAAATAATAATAATAATAATAATAATAATAATAATAATAATAATAATAATAGTAATAATAGTAACAATAATAATAATGAGAAAATGTATATACAAAGTTAATGAAGGCTATCTGAACAAACTTAGTGAATTAGTTATTAAAGTGACATGAATTTGTGTTTAATAAACCATGTCATCATTATATATAGATGAACTAGAATGCAATGTTGTTAACAAAGCCATTAAAATCATGATAGAGAAAAATTACTGTCTATTGAATATGGTTCAGGACAGATAGCAAATATTTATTCATTCTTTTAAAACAGATCTTTGAGGAATGTCATGGAAGGGCAGTCAGAATGTTCATATTCTAGCAAGGAAGGTGACAGCGTTAAGTTGACAAAATGCCTGTCATGTTCTTTGGTTGTGGCCGTAAGCAGGAGAATGTGTGTGAGGTTTTAAAGGACTCCAGATGGCGTCACTGTGGAAGGGACTTTTGAACAAAGGCCTAGGAGAAATGAAGCAGTGACAAGCAGCTTCAACAGAAGACCCAGCGAGTCGAGAGGCTTGAACATGGCGGCACCAGGACTGGTCAAGACCAACCTCAAGGCTAGTGATGCTAGAGCTGAGTTAAGAACGAGGCAACAAGTACAGAGGCTACAGGAGTGGGGCGTGGGAGGTGGGGGAAATGGAAGATGGGGGGGGCAAGAGGGGACGGTATGTGGGGTGGAAGGTGGGGGTAGCTGGGGTGGAAGGTGGACGAAGTGGAAGGTGGGGGCATGAGGTAGAAGGTGGAGGTAGTTGGGTGGAAGATGAGGGAAGTGGAAGGTGGGGGTAGATAGGGTGGAAAGTGGGGGGTAGGTGGGGTGGAATGTGGGGGAAGTGGAAGGTGGGGGTAGGTAGGGTGGAAAGTGGGGGGGTGGAGGAGTGGAATGTGGGGGAAGTGGGAAAGTAAGGGTAGTTGGGGATGGAAGGTGGAGAAGTGGAAGGTGGGGAATAGGTCAGGTGGAAGGTTGGGGGTGGGGGGTAGGTGGGGATGGAAGGTGGGAGATGTGGAAGGTGGTGGGCAGAGGGGGTGGAGAGTGGGGGACGTGGAAGCTGGGGAATAGGTGGGGTGGCAGGTGGACCTTAGGTAGCTTGGAAGACTGGGGGATGGAAGGTGGGGGAAGTAGAAGATGGGGGGGCAGGGGTGGAAGGTGGGGGTGGGGTGCATCTCAAACAGGATCCTGTAGGAAACTGCAACACTACCAACTTTTTCTCTGAAAGATGCAAAGACGCAGGCAGTGTGTGGGATCCAAGTAGTGTGACGTACAAAAACAGCATTAGCACAAATGCATGCATTTTATTTATGCATGCATGAGAAGGGGGAGGGGGTGGGACAGAAACAAAAATGGAAGACAGGCCCCTAAATATCAACACTGCAATATATATGCACATACCATTATGAAAAACTACTTTTGTCCTAAATAGTTTAAACATTTCATACTGTGTATACATACAAAAGGAGAAGCAAGTTTTTTTTTCCCAACATTTACAGTTTTTAAAGTGAATAAGTCTCTTTTTCTTTGTCTTGTGAAGTTTGCAGACAGGGAGAAATTATGGCTTTTTCAATGATATTCCCGTTCAGTTCTTTGGGAGTAAGTCCAGTAATTCATATAGCAGATATAGAGCTATCTCTGCTGCATGGAGCTGCAGGGTGACCCAGCTCACTATCTGAGCTGGATCTCTGGTAGGCACGGTCCTGTGTGCATTCATTTACATGCCCTCAAGACTCCAAATGCACTACAGGTTAAAAATACTCAGACCCTGCACACCATAAAGAGGAATCATCAAAACATCAACATAGACGTTTTTCTACCTCAGCCTGTGGCTTTCTGCCTGCCTGTGGCTTTCTGTCTTTATCGTTGCTATAGTAAGTTATAGGTCCCCTACTGTCCACAGGGTAGCCAATCAGATATGAGAATCCATGTCTCACCTCCCACAGCTATTCTTATAGAACGTTATCTATATATGTATATATATATATGTATGTGTAAATATACATGTATTATTTATATATATGGCTCATATGTAAGGAAAAGATGGAAAATTAATAAAAGGTTTTTAAAAACAAAACCAAAGATTTAAGATAAAATCAAAATCTCAACTAGATTCTCTATGCACACTGAAAAAAAAACAACAACGTCTAGGTTCTCAAAATGTGGTACCCAGATCTGCAGCCCCAGGAGCATCAGAGGATTGATGGAAATGCAAATGTCCTGGGACTCCTGTCAGACCTGCTGCATCAGGAACGCTGAGCTGAGCATGAATAAGACCTCCATGTGATTTTGCACCTTGCCTGCAAAGCCAGAAGTGGGCGTGGGGATCGCTTCCTCTGACTCCTCCTCACTCTGCTAAGAGGAAAACAGGACACTGACCTCACCTGCTCTTTGCTCTGTGGGATTTCTAAACCGGGTCTATCCTTCAGAAGTTAACATCTACCTGGGCTTATTTACCATTTACCTTCCTGGTCAGCCTAAGATGCAGCCCTGTCCCTGAAAATGTCCCCAGTGCAGTCTGGAGAGAGACCACATGTGCTGGTCTTTGGACTCTTAATCCCTTCATTGCCAGTGCACCTGTCACTGTGAAATTGTTTCATGGGTAAGCTAATCTCTGCGCATTAGTGCTATCCTATGAAAAGTCCTGAGCATTCCTTTTCAACAAAGGGAAGAGCTGAAACATGTTCTCTCTCTTTTATAATCCTGTAATTTTATCTGTGATTGCTCTGTAACACCATCTTTTCCCAACAGGATAGAATAGCAATTCACTATTAAACCTTGCACACACTGAAGGCTCATAAGTCCCCACCAGGAGGGACTAGATGGAAGGTTGCTGAGGAATCCCACTTACCATTTAATTGGTATTTGACCTCTGAGATGGATGGTATAAAAAGGTCTCAGAGAATTGCATAGTTACTACTCTTTCTGGATCACTCCAACAAAATAACACCTTACATTATTACATCTACAAAATCAGTAAGAATCCTTTTTACCTCAAAAACTACATAGGGCTAAACCCTCAAAGCATCTCTTAACAAGAAATTATTTTCCCAAAGTACGTGGCTATGAACATTTCTGGTATTGTTTTGATGTAATTTTTGTGTTAGAATAATTTTAAGACAGAAGGGGTAATAACATCACACAGTGGTCCCGCAGACCCTACACTCCCTAATGTAAACATCCTGCAGGACTGTGATGCACTTGTCAAAACTGAGAACCCAGCACCAGGGCAGGACTATCGTAGCTCTCGTCTTTAGTCAAACACAAACAGTTCTTCACTGATGCTTTCCCTCTACTCCAGGAGCTAATCCAAGACACTGCGTTGCATTTAGCATTTTGTTTTTTAGCTCTTTTCTTCTGCTTGCCAACTTCTGGATTAGAACTTCATATAGAACAGGCACTTATAAATAGCTGCTAATTAACTAACACAGCATCCCACATTCCCTAACTGTTGGCAATTCTGCTCCAAATACAGAGCGCTCCATGGTGCAGAGGCTAGCTAAGTCACAATGTTGCCAGGTGGCCTTGGGGCTGAGGCAGGCCCCGTCCCGACACTGACATCCTCGTAGGTGAGCTGATAGCTGGAGGGAGAAATCTACTGGGGCCACAAATGAACCGGACAAGTTAATGGCGCCCTACAGATCCCTGGTCCTGAAGATAAAAACAATGTTCTGAAGGAAACTCTTTATAACAATGCTCTCAAGACAGCTAGAGCAACAAATGGTTTATGTAACTGCACCTATTCATTTTTATAGGAAGCACTTTCCTTATCAGTTTGTCCAGTGATGGATATTAATGTTGACTCTTTATCCTCTGGCTATGATGAAGTGATGCAATAGATATGGAGTGCAGGGACAAGAGACAGGAATGGGAATGTACTCACTGCAAAGAAATGATAGATGCTTCTATGCTAACTAGCTGTGTTGATCACTATCCATTGTATATATTCAAAGAAACACCATACCGTGCCTCTTAAATACATGTAACAGTATATGTCAATCAAATAAAATTTAAAGCCTTTTAGTTCCAAAATCCTCCAAGGTTACCCAAAGGCAACAGTAAGAAGAATGTGTGGGCAAAGGTAGGAGGGAAAAGAAAGGTCCATTGACAAGGCTGGAGAGATGGCTCAGCAGTTAAGAGCACTGGCTGCTCTGCCAGAGGACTCTGGTTCACAGTTCCCAGCAACCACATGACAGCTGTCTGTAACTCCAGTTCCACAGATCTAACACCCTCATAGACCTACATGCAGACAGAACACCAATGCACATCAAATAAAAATTAAAAAAAAGAAAGGTCCACTGATTTCTCAGGGAGATCTTGACAGCAGCTATTAGGAGATTTCCTACCCTGTGGGTCTTGCAAACCCTTTCCCTTCCCATCTTTTCTTATCCCAATTCAAGAGTGAGAGCTCCCAGCAAAAAGCTGAGCTCATGAACAGCCAACCAAGGACTTGGCACCAGGTCTGCTTGGTAGAAGCTCAGGACAATAATGGGTCCGTGCTCTGTATACTTGCAAAGCAGTCATGAATGTGTATATGGAAGCATACTTTCCATCATGGGTCCATGCTCTATCTCCTTGCAAAGCAGTTATGAATGTGTACATAGAAGCATACTTTCCTAATTCTTGGGCATGTTATTTACTTATTATTTTTACTTTATAATTTAATTTTTTATTTCTGACTCTTAAAATATGTTCTCAGTCTAGCTGAGAACTGCAGGCTGGTCTAGAATTCTCTATACAGTTCATGCTGACCTGGAATTTGCAATCATCCTGCCTAGGTCCCCTTACCCCTAAGTTTAGGATGATAGGAATGTACCACCATGTCCACCTTGAGCACATTAGTTTACCTCACATTTGTCTGAAAAATCTAAGCCTAATTAGGTTATTTCATGACCCAAAGAAAAGCAGTTTCACCCCAGAGGTTGTTACTAGTGTTTGTGGTAATTAGCAGTGTTATTGGGTGTGAACAGGATGGGCAGCCAAGGTCCACTCAAAGTTCCTCTTCAATTCCCTAATAAAACACACTTAGAATTTTCTGTCAAGATTTGTAACAACTAGGGTACATGCAAGGACTGCCTCAAGCCAGAAATGTCTTGTTTATTTCCTACCCATGGCTGTACTCAATTGAGTTATAGGAAAATGGAGGCAGCCAAGGCCAGCAAGGTCATAGGTCAGATAGAGACTTTATAGACCTTTTTTTTTTTTTAACAAATACCTCTCTCCTCATAGCCAACATAATCCACATTAAAGGGGGCACATATTGGAAGGCTGGGCACAGAGGCAGAGCAGAAAAATGTCTTACAAAGCTATTTTTTCAGCCTTAAGGGCAGAGATTCCATACATCACAAAGCTTTAGCTTATAGACAAATCACATAACCATATTTTAGATCTTTTAGTGTACGTTTGTCAATGGGGGGGGTCTTGTATTTCTAACACAGTAAGTACAAAATAAGTCACAAATAGCTCTCACCTCAGCCACTTCTTTACCTCTTGCTTTGTCATGCTTCAAGCCCTTGAGATTTTTGTAGATTCTGCAAATCTTTCTAAGGAGCCATAACTACGGCCTTAATTAAACTGCTATCAAATATGATAAATTCACATCCAAACTACTCTCAAAATGTAATAATGAAACTATCTGATGTAGTCCCCAGAGAAAAAGGCAAATTTGCACCTCCGGCAATCAATCCTCCCTGCCCAGAATCATGAGGAAAATTTATGAGGCAGAAGACAGAAGAAACAGGAGTGGAAGACATGACCTGCTGAGACACATGATGCGTCCACGCATCTCTTCCACGAGCGTCCACACTCGTGCACGTGTGCCCCTGCCCTCATACACACACACTCACTTGCTGCATTTTCCACTAGTGCTGAAATAATGAGCTGCTTCCCAGCATCAGTTTCCAACAGAACCTCTTTGCTACACAATGCCTGCTTAGTAAGGAGCCAAACCATAGGAAGCACCGTCAAGAAGGAAGTCATTTTCAAATTGCCAGGCACTCTCGTGGCGTGCCCTCAGACGCCTGTAACTATTTCTTCCCACTAAGCCACCTGGCATCAACTTCAAAGCACAGGTCTTTCTGTTAAGTAGGGAGCAACGATGGCTAGGAAGAGATAGAGGGATCTATGTCTCCATAGATGCTGTGTTCACTCATTCCCACAAAAGACACGAGACAAAACGAGAAATGTAGCTGAGTCGCCCTCTTCCTAGGGTTTCTTTTGCTCTCTTGCAGGTTTTTGTTTCTGTATTAATCCAGATACTCTATGATACTGGACGGAAGTGTCTCACAGCAGCATCTATTTGCATGTTTGTTTTCAAAATGGGCTTCAAAGAGCAGTATAAGAAGGAAAATGCTCAGGCAAAGATGTGCACAGGAGGCTGACCCTCAACAGCTGTCACAGAGGACACCAGCAATCCACTAGGTGTTCTCCCAGGGACTCACCTTCGCTAAGGGACTCCTTGAATCACGATTTCATTGCAACCTACTTTCACAGAGACTACTGAGTTTTAAAACACAGGAAAAGTGAGATAGGAAAGGACTTGGGAATCGTGATGAACATCCTGCTGCTCATGAGCTACCCCACAGTATTCATCATGGCACCATCTAGCCCAAGATCCTCCAATTTCCACTCTGCTGGTACCATGTTATATAGTCTACAGCAGAAACACTCACTGTTACTCCCCAGATCACTTTATTAGCTGACTTATGTCTCCCATAATGAACACACCAGAAGTAAAGTCTTTCCCAATTAGAGCATCTTTGTACAGGCTTCACCTGGCCGAGTGTAATGACATTGCTTCTTGCTTGACCAAAGAAAAGCAGATGTGCTGGAGCAAGCCTGGTCCAGATGTGTTTTCCACATTCGTCATTGCTGTCATTTATAGACAGATGACATCAAAAAGCTGTAGCCAAGCATCTATCATCCGGTAACCGATTAAGTTTAACACCAACTGTATAGTACTCTTGATCTTCAATTTTCATTCTCTGGACCTTTGGCCTTTCCGTTATCTCAAAACAGAAGAGGCTCTTTCACCAAAGGACAGGCCATGTGAGTGGTAGGGAAAAGAAGGCAGGTAAATGGCCTCCTAACCACCTGCTCTGTGTCCTGAGTCTTTTCTGCCACCAGCTGTGAGCACATTTTGTATAAGAGAGGTAGGTCATCAAACTATGGACAGCCCTCCTCTGACCCACATCTGCTTTTTGGAAACAAAGCTTTACTGGACCAGAATCATGCTGGTCCACATCCAGACTATGTGCAGCTGCTCGGGCAGTATAAAAACGGAGCGGGGGAGGGGGGTGGTAAAAGAAATGACATGGCTGGCAACATCTAAATTACTAATTTCCTGGCTTCTTACAGAAAAGCTTCGCCAGCCTTGTCCTGGATATTGGGCTAGTTAGTGTGCAATCTTGGAGTTTCGTGACCAAGCTGAAGGCCTGCTCTCCATTTCCAGAGTCCACATTTCACACCGGACACACACAGTCACAAGAGAGAAACCTGAAGCTCACCTCCTCGACAGAGGTGTGGAAGAAAACACTTGAGGAGACTTTCAGTTACAGTAAATACACCACATCAGCTAGCTTCAGGACTTCATTGGCATATACAGTATGTGGAAAGATACTCTGGGTAAAGGGTTAGTGGTGGTGGCAGCTTGGCACATTAACAAGCACCCTGGTGGTTTCCAACTCCATTGCCTGTGGGCCGGAGCCACAGTGGTTTGTGCTGCAAGCAACTGCTATGGCCTTACAGTGGCTTTATCTACACACATACAACAGAACAATCACTTTCCCTCTTTCTAATCTGAAGATTAAGCAAAACCATTCCCGTAATTCCCAAGCATGCCTTTGGTTTACTGCTCCTCTGTCCCACTACACGGACAACACCATAGACCCATGCCCTAATGCAATTTCCACCAAGACAAGGGCCACTGGTTTTTCCAAAACAGTGGAAGCTGGTGCTGAGATCTCTTGCATGTGCTCTCTCTCTCTCTCTCTCTCTCTCTCTCTCTCTCTCTCTCGCTCGCTCGCTCGCTCTCTCTCTCCTGAAGCCTATGATTTATCAGAAAATGATGAATAGTTGAATAAACTTTGGGCTCTGTAAGAAGGATGGCCGCAGACTGGCAATCAGCAATGTCTTCTATAGACTGGGATGATCCCATGTTATTGTCATCAGACATGCCATTAGTGGTGAGCCAGTTTGATTCCCTATTAAAATATTTTATACATACATGCATATACATATGTATAAAAGCAAACACGTTATGTTTCAGAGATAAAACTATTCCACGAATTATCACTATGAACTTGAATACAGCATTTTATCTCTCTCAAACTTAAGAGGTTAAGACGAAAATCCCTTCAAGGTCTATGATACAAAAATCATTACTAATTCAAAAGCCTGAATAAAAGAACACTGGGTATTTGAATAAATATTTCATTTATACTTTTTTATTTATAAGCTACATTTTTTTTACACAAAGAAGGTGAGATAGCCTTAAAAAGTTAAATAGAAAAAGGGATATAAATAGTCATAGAGTTGGTGGCAAGGGAAAGCATTGAAGATAAAGGCAAGAAGCTTGGGCACAATGCACACCAGACATCCTTGATGAGTTGCTCTTAAGCACCGCCCACAAAATGGAGTCTTCAGTTCTATATAATTTAAATCATGAGGGAATACATGAAATTATGAAACTGACGGTGTCCATAATAGAGGACTAACGATAATGGTTCAGAAGAAGCACAGTTTTGCTTTATATCAACACTTAAGATAAATTCCACTTGTATCTCCCAGGGAAGAGAACACTGTAGTAAATATTCTTCTTACCTTCACCATTTTAAAATCAAATATGTTACTTATAATAATACTAACCACTAAGACAAAGCCTGAAATCTCAGTGTCTTTCCACAACAGAAATGAATTCCCAAGCATGGACAACACTCAACCCTGATGGTTATGATCCATTCATCTGGCGAGTCCATCCTTCTCTAGGGTTAAGATGCTTTGCAGCCAGCTAGAACAGGACTTCTCAACCCGAGGACCATGGACACTCTAGAACAGATAGTCTTGTGTGTCTGTGGATCTCTTCTGCATTGTAGGATATTTCGAGGCAATACTGCCTCACTTCGTGCCCAGACTATAACAAAAATGTCTCCATGTATCACCAAATGACTCTTACAGAACAAATTTGCTTCTGGCTGAGGGAGAGTGGATTAAAGATGACAGAAGAAAAACTCAAGACCCCTATTCCCTTTTACTTGAAGTCTAATTCAACACACACACACTCACACCAGCACCCACAGTTCCATCTTGAGCCTCGAACTCAACAACTTTGGGTGATTATTGCATCTGTTTAAATCACCACTTGAAAGAAGAGACTAAACATTTCTCTCACTCAAACAGTTCTTAGTGCTTTTGCCTAGTTAATTCATCATGGCATTCTGGGTAACTACGTTCTGATTTCTACCGCCTAAGATTAGGTTTTTGTATATTGTACTTTGCCTGTATGGAATTCTATAATGCACACTCTTTCATATTCTGCTTCTTTTCTCAACACAGTATTTTGAACTTGACCCATATTACCACATGAATCAGTAGTTCTTTCCTTGGCACTGCTGAATAGTATTCCATTGTATAATTGGAATTTATACAAAGTATAATGTAGCATAGAATGTATAATGTCCAATGTATAAATTCCATTGTATGAAAACACCAGACATCTGTTCACTGTTTCAGCTGTTGCACACTGCAGTTTTAAGAGCTTATAGACTAGTATCTTAACCCATATAAATGTAAGAAGAGCTGAGAAATGAGGTACTTAGCTAGGCAGGGAAAATTCTGTATTCTAAGTAGTGGGGCATAAATCTTTTGCAAGGCAGTAAATTATCTCCTTTTATGCAGGCGCTCTGTGTTTCACTTCAGACCTTTAGGCGAGGATAAGTAAATGTTGTTGGAAGGATTTGTATTTTACATTAGTAGGGTTTTTAGAAAAGTATTACAATTTTGCTATTCATGGAAATATTTGCTGTTAACCATGTTAAATTATAAAACAAACATACTTCATTAGCCACGTGTTTTGATTAAATTCTAAAAGTGTCCAAAGCAACAACAATAAGAAATACTTCCTTTAATGTTTCTTTTTTGTGCATTGCTTTCTTGAAGGTTCAATATTTTAAATTAAAGTATTTGGCATTGGTTAGAATGTGATTGACCATGTATAAAGTGTAATGTATTTGAATGACCATAATTATGTTTAAAATATGCTGACCTGCAATTCACAGAAGGTTCAACTTTAATTTCACATGATGTGAATATATTATATTTTAACATGAACTCAAAAGAGATAATCCATATAATAGATATGCAAACTGAACAGTTATCACAATTACCATGAATAAAAGCCCATAATCATGAATTCATGAATATTTTCCCAGTAAATCTTTTCCAGACAAAAGAGTTGGCACCTTAAAAACATATTGCAAAAATACAGCTGTTTGGGGCAGGAATATTGTTCAATAGTACCATGTGTGCTTCATATGCATAAAGCCCTGGATTTGATCTTCAGCAGCCCACTACCCCAAAATGGTCTTTCTATTTGAATAATGCTAAAAGGTAAAACCAACTACCTTTTGTTGCCTTACACTTTTACTAAAGATGGTAGAATTAATATTATGAAAAATGACCATTCTACCATCAGACCAAAGGTAGACACAGTAATCCTGGGTAAAAAGAACAATGCTGGAGAGATTGCCATTGAAAATACGCTATAGAGCTATAGTAATAAAAACAGTATGGTACTGTAAGAAAAACAGACATGCAAGCCAACAGAACAAAACAGAAGACCCAAACATGTGTACACATAATTTCAGCCATTTGCTATTTGACAAAGATGCCAAAACATTCACTGGAGAAAAGGTAACAGCTTCAATAAATGGTGCTAGGAAAACTGGGTGTCCACATGTAGAAGAGTGAAATTAGACCTGCATCAATTACCTTGAACAAAAAAAATCAACCCTCTTTCACTGTTGGTGGTTTTGAAAATTGGAGCAGCCACTACAGAAATTAGTATGGAGAATTCTCAAAAACTAAATCTACCATATGACCCAGATACACTACTCCTTGGCATGTGCCCCAAACTCAACATCCTCCTCCACAGATACTTCCTCAGCCATGTTCATTGCTGCTCTATTTACAATAGCCAGGAAATGGAAGCAATCTTCAATGGCTTCAACTGATGAATGAATATTAAAAATATGGAAAAGAGATGGAACTGGAAAGGATTTTATGGAGTGAGATAACCCAGACTCAGAAGGACAATTGTTGCATGTTTTCTAATACCTGTGAGTCTTAGCTCCAAATCCTCACTTGTGAGTATATAGTATAGAGTAACTTCAGAAACCAGGAAAGACAAAAGGGAGTATGCTTGTGGGTGGATGGGCAGACGTTCTAGAGAAGGGTATACACACGGATGGCATGAAGGGGAAAGTGGGAAAAAACAGGAGGAAGCATTAGTTAGGGAGGGAAGGCAATACAGACAGAGAAGGAGGGAAGAAGGACAAATAATATTAATGATGTCTGAAAGAGCCAGAGGAATCATATTTTATATTTACCTAAAATAACCTATATAATATATATATAATATATATGTGCATAGACATACACGTAAGTATTTTAAATGAAGTTATACAGTTTGTGATGATAGTGCTCCTCTAAGATCCACAAACTAACAAAAACCCCAGTGCCAGCTCAGAGAAAGTTTCTTTGGAATTTGGTCCAATGAGTCTGTGGGCCTTTGCCTTTGGTTGCCTCCCAGAGGTTGAAGGTAAGGTCCTATTGCTGAAAACACTTCCTTCTTCAGATACAGGAGTAAGTGGATTCTCACATTACATCCCCCTCCCTGCGGACTAGCTTTCATACTCCTGGAAGATGCCATGCACACCGCCTAAGGAGGAAAGCAATCAATAGTCCTCATCCATCAGTGGTACCAACAAGTCACAACAATGCCAAGCATGGCAAGAGATGCCTAAAGAGACGATAGCGTCACATGTCCTAGCAGGAACCAAAACTGTGTGATTGGACTTACTGACTGCTCAACAGGAAGCCAAGCA
The DNA here is from genome assembly GCA_902168415.1 of Peromyscus melanophrys. Lineage (NCBI taxonomy): Eukaryota > Metazoa > Chordata > Mammalia > Rodentia > Cricetidae > Peromyscus > Peromyscus melanophrys. The sequence continues at coordinate 16,279 of CABHPR010124646.1, read as the reverse complement.
TACCAGTTACTGTAAACCTATCCAAGTAGCCATGGTGAGCGAGATTATGGGTCTTAGAGGAGAACTACTACTGTCATTTTACTAAACCAGTATCATTTCTAACTGCATTTTATATATTAAGCAGAGCTCTCACCTCTCATCAAAGAATAGTCTTTTTGCAGCCAAAGAGACCTCTACAGAAAGTTACAGCTGGTCAAAATGCAGAGGACAACTCATCGTGGGCTGCCCAGCCCCAAGAAAAGATAACATGCACAATGCAATTCCTGAGCATGAGGGAATGTCATAGAAGAGGAAACAAAGCGGTGGTAAGAGCCAGAGAACCAGGAAGACTGCTGACACGTTGCATCCTCTAGACATCACAAGGAAGTTACACCAATGAAAGTCCAGTAATACGGTTGCCTAAACAAGACCTGAGCGATGACAACACAATGTCACATACCAGTGTGGATGGGGAAATCTCACTGCACCCAGATGAAGATCTGCAGGCAACTCATGACTGCAGAGAGATGAAGAATTAGTCTTCCTCAGGGATCAGCCCCCCAACTGGTTATCCATTACCAAGTGGTTAGTCCTAAAAACAGGTTCAGCAGAGTATAGTTCTACATTTATTTACACATACACACACACACACACACACACACACAATTATTCAATCAAGCAATCAATAAAATTTAGAGAAAAGAGGCCATAAATTTGAAAAGCATGGGGGGAGGGGCAGGTCACGGAAGGAGTTGGAAGACGAGGATTATATACATATATCTTAATCAAAGCATTTTTAAATGTAACCAAAACACATTAAATGCTTTGTTAAAGATAAATTAATATAAACATATCACTTATTTGGAAAGGTGGACATGAGTAGTAGGATCACAACATACAATTTGAAAGAATTTAGGCCTAAGTGTGTATATAGGACTCTGACTGGAGGACAGATCTCATAAAGATCTAAGGAAATCCCATGGAAACATCTTCTGAAGAAAGGGTGAAATAAACTGGTTCAGAATGAAAAAAAAAATACCAGGAAGGTTCTAGGAAGACAGTGGGATGAGAAGCACCACACACTTACACCCCACCTCACAACTGCTCTGGAACAATCTATGCTAGCTAGTTTGGAACTCTGGGTCTAGAGAAGGCTTGCCAACTCTAAGAGAGGACTGGAACTGTCTACAAAGGTTCATTTCAGTCAATAGCAGGATTTAGTCCAGTAACAGGTGCTCCTTCTTCATTGACAGTTCCATGATAGGCAATTATATCCATTAGCATTCTGCACAAAATTTGCAAAAGACAGAGTAAAGAGAATTGGGTACCTCCTATGTAAGCAATCTATGCTTTAATCGCTGCCTCCTGCTTTGAATCCTGGGAGGAGCCACAAAAGTTAGGCATCTATCGAAATGGCCCTCATTGTTGCAAAAATACTCACCCTTGGCTAAGTGTCTTCTACAGGGTTTATGGTACCCTCACTTTCTCCTCAGCCCATCCTTCACCTTTGAATCTAGACAAAGATTAGGATATTCAAACAGACACATACCTAGACCCACACAGTTTGCTACATACACATACACACAGAGTGATAGGCAGGCTCAGAAAATACCTGACAATGCCTTAAATACACAATATAGGCTCATCCTTGACACAGGGGTAGTTTATAAAAAAAAACAAAAAACAAGCAAAAATGAAAACAAAGAAGAAATAAACAAAAAAAGACACATTCCAGAGAAGAAGGCAGAATTTTTAAGGTTGCAAGATATTATATACAAATGTCCAATTGTGAACAACAATAAAAACAAATGAATGGAAATTTTCTTCTAAAAAAAATAAAAAAAACACAAAAACAAAAAACAAAAAAACCCGCCTGTATGAAGAACTAAAAATCTCAGTAAACTTCAACAAGTGCAGCATAATAAAACTTTTATTAGTATAGTAACTGTTTGTAACCCCACTGTGGGTTATGCACATGACATATGACTAATGTATTAGAAAGGATTATTGTTATGTTCTACTCACACAGTATGTGAAAAGGTATGTATAACAATTGAAAGGGAAGGCCAAGGCTGTGAAAGAAAGTTTTTATTTGTAAGGGTGGTGCAGGTTCACATTAGAGTGTTTTAGTAGAATATATACAGAAGGAAATGAGATAGTAGTTGAAATACTTTACTATGAAAACTTAAAAGATAACAATGCAAAGAAAGATGGACAAATGAAGAAACAAACAAAAAAGGCATGTTCTAGGGAAGAAGGCAGAATTTTTAAGGTTGCAAGATATTACATTCAAACGTCCGACTGTGAACAACAATAAAAACAAAATCCTTAAGGAGAATCCTTAAGGATTTAAGGAATACAAAAAAAACTAGCAAAAGTCAGAAGTAACTTCCTCCTTAATCAGTGATTACTTTATATGTAAATGAGTTAAACACTTTAATCAAAAGACATAGCTTAGAAAACTATATTAAAACATAATGCAACTATATGCTATCTGTAAGAAATTTAGTATAAATCTAAAGATATATATATATATATATATATATATATATATATATATATATATATGGTGAAAGAATGAGAGAAGATATTCCACAGAAATGATAACCAAGATGACAAGCTTGGCCATGCTAACATGAGATGGAATGGTTCAAATCTGAAACAGTTACAGGAGACAAAGAGAGACACTAAATATTAACAGAAAGTTTCAATACAATAAGGTAACAATCATAAACGTTTATGCATCCAAGGTCACACTTTCAAGACACGTGAAGCAAACACTAGTAGAACTAAAGAGAGAACTATTCGTGTAATATAGGTTAACAAAAGAGAAGGCAAGGACGTAGAAAAACAAAATAGTAAAGTAATAGATCCTCAAGATACACATATAATATCCCTTCAACATTGATATCGTATACATTCTTCTAAGAAGCAGGATAGATTACCTTTTCGAACATGAATTAAGTTTCAACAGATTACAAGGTATCTTTTCTGTCCACAAAAAAAAAAATAAAGCTATAAATCTACAACAAAAGAAAGACCCTAAATCTCTCAAAAGTGTGAAAATTCTTAGCCAGGTTTGGTTTACAGTACCATGGATGCATTCTAGCACAACAGGCCTCAAATCCAATCATAAAGCATTTGGTTCATCCCGTAATATCTGTACCCCGATTGCACTATGTTCCTATCTTGCCATGTTGGCACTATTACAATTCCCAGGGTTCACATCTGGGTAAGACTATTGATAACATTTTCTCTCGGCAACCCACACAGCAGCTCCCAAGACTCCCAAAGTTAACTAACAGGGTAGATGCTTCCAGTTTGTAACAACTTGGTTTTATCATTGTTGGAATTTTCACTAACATCTTACCACCATGTTCTAATGGCAATAGCAATAACCTATATTGTTCTGGGGGTCTCTAGGATACCCCTCACCAACAACCCAAGGGAAGGCATCCCACAACTGCTACTTCTTGATTCTTGGAGGGGCATTGGCCTTATATAGGAGAACTCTAACTCTCTTATAATATGGTAAAACAGTAGGTTTGCATATAGATTTCTTAGACATCCTTAGTGTTAGCTATCCCTCCCTCCACCACCTATGTACCCCAAAACTGAATATACTAGTACTGTTATTTTAGACACTGTTAAATGGATACTATATCAAACTACCCTCTAAATTCCTTTTTCAATATCCAGAGTTTAGTACAGCTCTCAGAACATATTAGAGAAGCTTCTGTGTGCAGTGGGCAGCAACCAATGCAGAAACACCCAACTAGTCAAAGCATACATGTGTGTGGAGCACTCAGCCACAAATGGGACATCTGTATCACATTCCTTGCTTCCCTGCAGAAGAGAAATTGGAAAGATTGTAAGAGCCATAGGTGAAGGAAGACATAAGTGAAACGCTCTCTTCTGGACATGGCAGGATCACTATAGTCATGAACTCAGCAGCTGTGGTTGCCCACATCAGACCTACACAAGATCAGGCCAATTGACATTCCAGCATGGAGAGAGGAGGAGCTTTGTTTCAACATTGTTGGAGTTTTCATACTACATATATTCCTATTTCGTACTTCTATAGTATAACCAAGGCAACTTAGAAAAGTTTGCTTGGAGCTTACAGGTTCAGAGGGTTAGAGCTCATGACCTTTATGATAAGAAGCATAGTGGCAGACAGGCATGGTGTTGGAGCAGCATCTGAAGGTCACATCTTGAGAGAGAAACATGAGATTGAGGGAGCTCACTGGAAATGGAGTGGGCTTTTGAAACCCCAAAGCCTATCCCCAGTGACACACCTCCAACAAGGACATACCTATTAATCCTTCCCAAACAGTTCCAGTAACTAGTGACCAAGTATTCAAACATACAATCCTATAGAGGACATTTCCATCCAAACTACTACAACTATGCTCCAGTGGACATCCCATACCCATGAGTTTATAGGCAGCCAAACTGGACTTGGTAGGGTTTTGTTGTTGTTGTTGTTGTTGTTGTTGTTTTTTAACCAAGACACAAAGCTCGGAGGGAGAAGGGAGGTAGGTGGTTGGTAGATTTGAGAAGAGTGAGGGGACTTGGAGGGAATGAATAAGGGTGAATATGGTCAAATACATTGTATATATATTAAATTCCCCCAAGAATTAATTAATGTATTATATTTTAAAACTCTGAGGAAATTGAACAACCAATAGATCAAAAATGATTCAGAAAAAATATTTGAAGATAGATGAATCACAATGTGTCAAAACTTATGAGATACCTCAAATACAGTAGGAAGAAATGCATACTTCTTATAAATGTTTGCATTAAAAAATGATCTCAGATAAACAACCTAAATTTACAACTTAATGAACTAGAGAAAGAACAAATTCAATCCAAGGCTAGCAGAAGACAGGAAATAATAAAGCTTAGAGCAGAGAAACATAAGAGATTTAAAAACAGGTGAAAAATCAATAAAACCAAAAGTTAATTTTTTTTAAAAGGTATCTTGACAAAATTTTAGTCAGAGAGACCAATGAAAGTCTTCTGTCTCAAATTACAGAAAGCTAAGTGAACAATGAAGACACTGACGATTTCTGTGAGACAAAATGTAGGAGAGTACACTGTGGACACAGGCAGCAGCAAGTAACAGCCCACAGGAAGAAGGCAGAGGGCAAACGGAGCAACCGAACCAACAGATGAAGAAATGAAAAACTGAATCAGAGACGTTCAACAATCTACACCTCTTGGCAGAAAAAAATTTCCAGAACCAAGGTCTTCACTAGTGAATTATGACAAAAACAAAACATAACAACAAAACCCAAGACCACTTTCTCAAATATTACACAAAAAAATAAAAATAAAAAATCTGAAAAGGAAAGAGACACTTCCAACTGGAAGGATACTGGGGCCAGCATTACTGTGGGATGTAAGTAGAGTCGGGCAAACACACTCCAAAAGAAGAAAATGCAAACATACTGAACAAAACAGTGAATTCATTAGCAAATCGAAATGATCATATGCCACGATCAAGTATGATTTAGTCTTAGAATATAAAGATCATTCAACATATGAAAAACAACCAATGAAATACACATTTTGCACATGAATGGGTAGTTAACAAAATCTGGCATTTTTTCATGACAAAGATTTAGTAATGTGGGAACTAAAGTAACTAATTACCGTATAACAAAAGCCATATGCAAAAACAAATGCTCTTAATGGTGAAAATGAGAAAACCATTTAGCTGGGGTCAGGAACGGGGTACAAATGCCCATTCCTGCCACTTTGACTCAAGACAGCTCTAGAAATTATAACTCGAGAAATTAGACAAGAAAGAAATCAAATCGCACAATTGAAAAAGAAGTCAAATTATGTCTGCTTACAGACGATACTTTATCAAACAACCATAAAAACCCTTAGACTTACTGAGTTCACCAAATTTGCAAGACATAAAATCAATAATAAAACTTAGCTACATTTCTAGACACTAACAATGAACATTATGAATTAATTCCATTTATGGCAGCTTCAAAATACAGTGAGGAGCCACATATAATGAATAAGAAAAGGCCCTTGTACCATGAACTCCATGAAACACAAATGAAGAAGTTAAAGACATAAATAAAAGGGAATGTATAGCGCAGTTCGCACATTAGAAGATTTAGTAATACCAAGATCTCATCTCACGCTGTGATCTACAGTCAGTGCCGCCTCTTCCATCCAAAGTCGGTGATATTTTTGCATAAGTAGAAAAATCAGTCCTGAAGCTCATTACAAACTCACGAGACTCTAAAGAACCAAGCAATCTTGAGTGAGAGCAAACTGAAAGGCTTCTGCCTGCTTTCAAAACTATTTAACTACAACCCTAGGACTCAACAACAGGTCAGTTGCTGGGGTGTTCTTAGGTACAGAGCCTAACCTGTAGAAGGCTGAATTCAACTCCCTGCATCAGAAATATAAAAACTTAAAGAAAAAAAACTTGAGTAAAAATGCAAACAATCTGATTTTTAAAAATAGGCTATCTGAACAACATCCATGCTCACTGAGGATGAACTACTTACAACAGCTAGGAAATGAAATCACCCTAAATGTCCACCAACTGATGGATGAATAGTGAAAATCCAATGCACATATACAATGGAATTCTCTTCAGCCATAAAATTAAATTTAATTTTCAGGAATATGGACAGACGCAGAAAATACACTGAGTGACGTAACACAGACCCAGAGAGACAAATCCCATATGCTCTCCCTTGTGTGAAGCTTGGCTTTGAAAATTTAAATTCCTGTATTTAAATGTGTGTGTCTCTAGAGGTCAAAAAGCAGGGTAGGGGCCATGGGAGGCATTAAAGAAGAGAGAGAAACACAGAGAATAGGAAAGCGAGACAAGTAGCATAAAAGGGCTTGAACAGAGTTGGATGCAGGGATGGAGCAATATAGATAAGGCTAACAAAAACTCGGGATGTGTGAAAAAGGCATATACAAATCATTGCTTTATAAACTAAAAATCACGATTTAAAATGTAAGAGTAAAACAGGGCATGGACCAGACCTTTCATGGGTAGATACTGCAGATACCAGAAGTCACGGGCATTTATGCAAGAATCCAGTAGCTTGTGTGACAGCCCCTTAAGAGTTGTTGGACAGAGGGGTCTCAGAGGTTCCCCAAAGGACACAGGCTCTTGCCACTTCTCTTGGTTGCCCACTAAAGCTACATGGCAATATTTTATTGCTGAAGACAACACACACTTTGATTACAAGAAATAGAGGAATCAGGAGAGTACTGAGCTGGAAACTGCCTGCTGCTGGCTCCTTCCATAGTGTTGGAAGGTGATATGAAGACCTCTGTGGGGCGGGGGGGGGGGGACTCATTGACACTCACCCAACTGTGGACAAGATCTACTTTCTGGTGCAATAGTAACACGACTATTTGAGGGATAGCAGACTGATTTATGATTTGTTTTGAGATTCACTCCACAGGAGGGAACTCACATCCAGTACTATAGATCTGGTCAAAAGCCATGGTTGAGGCCAGCAATATGGCTCAGTGCTGGATGCCAAGCCTGAGGACCTGAGTGTGACCCCCCAGGACACATATGGTGAAAGTAGAGAAGAGACTCCCACAACTGCCCTCTAAGCTCCACATGAGTGCTGTGTGCACCCATAATAAAGAAACGCAAGTTTTTAAAGCAAATGGCTGGAGGGCCTGGGCCCAAATGGGAAACATACTGTTATTGTTTCCCTAAACAGACATGTTTCCAGCTGTCTTCTAAATATTAATGTTTATAACAATAAGCCAGTGCAAGTCTCAACCTAAGGCAAGGAGTTCCCTTTTGGAGAGGTCAATAGTTAACATAGAACAGCTGTTCTCAACCTGTGGGTCATAACACCTTTGAGTGTCTACTGACCCTTTCATGGGGGTCACATAACAGATATCCTGCATATAAGGTACTTACACTAAGATTCAAAACAACAGCATAATTACAGTTATGAAGTAGCAACAAAAATAACTTTATGACTCAGGGTTACTACAACATGAAGAATTGCATTAAAGGGTGGCAGCATTAGAAGGGTTAAGAACTGCTGATTCAGAGACTCATATCCAGACAAAGTACTGAGAATAAGTGATGAACACTCAGACTTCAACATGACATCTATACCATGCTTCCAGCCCCTAAGCTCCAAGGCACATTGCAGAATACAGAACAGAAGGAATGTAAGAGCCAGAGGATGGGGAAGAGCATTGTGAAATGCTGCCATCCAAACAGGATATTACCACTGAAATATGAACACAGCAGCTATGGATACCTGCATAAGATTGTGCCCAAGTTCCCACCACAGAGAGAGGAGGTGTCCATGTGGTCCATCCTTTCGTGAGGAACTATGAACTGTTCATGGTTGCTGGAAGTAGTCATTTTTGCTCATGATGTAATCACTGGGAAATGATGAAGTCACAGGTCAGAAGAAGGGGTTCAGGGGGAAAGAAAGGGAGCCCCAGGAGGTAACAAGGTGAATATAATCACAGAAGACCGTGTATATGCAGGAGACTGTCATAAACAAAGGAAACAATGGGGAAAGGGCAGCAAAGAGACACGATAGCTGTTCTGTAAAGAAGATATATAATTAGCCTATACACTAATCATCAGCAAAACACAAATCAAAACTACAAACACATTAGCATAGCTACTGTTTTTTTAAATAAGCAAAAATTGCATTTTCGAAGATGTGGAAATAGTTGAACTCCTGTGCTTTGCTGAGAATATGAAATGATTGCAGCTACTGCAGAAAAACTCCTCAAAACATTCTAAACAGAAAGACCCTGCCACCCAGAAATGCCACTCTGTACGTGTGTAATCTAAAGGACTCGGCGCAAGCCTTGAGCAGATAGATAAAGGCCTGTTGTAACAGTTTTGTTCATAGGAACTGAAATGTGAAAAGACATCCCATGGGCACATAGCTAGAAGAATGGATATATGTAATGGTATGTTTAGCCTCAAAAAAGGAGTTTGTGACATACACTATAACATGAATGGACCTTAAGTATACTGAGTCACTCAGCAAAATGCAGCAAACCATTCACAGAGAAGACAGGCACTGGACCACTCTAATGGCACCAGGTACTTGGTACTCAGGCCTGAAAATGATGGAACTGTGATGTCACAAAGTATGATGGGAGGGGACAGATGAGATGTTAGCTGAGTAGAGATTCATGCCTGTAGGATGTGTCATGGACCACAAGCCTCAGTGACCTCAGCTACGGGAGGAGGAAGAACTCAGGCGTTGGACTCAGGGATACCCAGTAGACACAGGCTAAGTATTACCCTCCTTGCTTTTAACCTTAAAAAAAAAAAAACCTCCATACAGTTGAAGTAAGCTAATATTCTTTCATAATAAGTCTGAGAACATCTCTATTTGCTGGATTTTAAGATTTATTTGTGTGTGTGTGTGTGTGTGTGTGTGTGTGTGTGTGTGTGTGTGTGTATGTGTGTGTGTGTTTGATTGTAGGTACCTAGAGAACTAAGGAGGCTAGAGAGCTCAAATCCCCCTGGAGCCAGAGTTGCAGGCAGTTGTGGGCACTAGTACATCTCTTAACTGTGGAGCCACCTCTCAACCCTTCAGATCTTTGAAGTAATCTTTTTAGAGAGAAAATCATGACAGAGCGTCTGTGGTAAGGGGTGAGAAGAGACCTGCTCTTAGTTTCTCATTAAGTTTTCTGTTGTCTTTACAAAAAATTAAAACTCTAGTGAATTTTATCTCCAGCTTAAAAGATCTTGAAATTCCAGCCTGTCTTACATTTTAAAAACATTGCCAGAGAGAGTGTAAGTACATCTAATTTTCAGTGAATGCCTAGTCATAATGCTAATTCAGATGACTTGTGTTAATAATCTACACTTCAAAGTGAATCCTGTATATTCTACAGAATTACCCAGAGTTATCCGCAGGTCCCTTAGCAAGTAGCTGAATACAGAAGCATTCAGATTCACTGGGCAGTCACAACCTATTACAGGCTGTGTCAAGGCAATTTCAGAGATGGGCAAAAGAGATTCTCTGCTCTTGGTAAAGCCCTAGGCACTATCAGATAGCATTAAGAATGACATATACATGGATCCCAGATAACTACAATAGGTGGGCTCCAGCTGAAGAAATATTACTTGTGAAAAGCAAGCTTAGAAAATGTCTAAGTTAGCAGAATCATTTGCTTTAATAAAGATTTTTTTTTGTTAACTCAATGACTGTCATTCCTCCAACAAGTGTTTCTTGAGTCTTCTCATAAATTTACATGGAATTCCATGAATTACCAAGAGAGACACAAGGGGTCTCTGAAGAAAATGACACCCTAGGAGGTACATGCTGGCAATTAGGCATATCCAGGAAGAAACTGGAAAAAAAAGATGTTATGAACATGAAAATGACAGAGATTCTATGTCTAGGAGGAAATTCAAGGAAAGTTTCACAAAGAACACGGCTGCTTAGTGAAACTCAAAGGCAACAGGACCTCCTATAACCAAGGATGGTAAGCAGGGAAGACAGGAAGTAGCTAGACAGGCACACACAGTAATCAAAGACAAGGACAGAAGAAACAAGGCGTGGGCAGGCATGGAGAAGAGAGCCACAGGATCTAGACACAGGCTTTTGCCTAAGAAGTAGCTGGAAAACAAAGTCAAGGTGAGCTGCAACCAAGTCAAGAAGCGTCATAGATGCCAGGCTAAGAAATGTGTAATGGACTTGCTAAGGGGCCGCCAGGTTTCCTGCCAAGAGTAAAAGGAATCTATTTGATGTTTATGTAATCAGAGCAGCACTGCCCTTTGAACACTGAGCATCTTCCAGCAGGACAAGATTGAGAGCAGAAGTATGACATAAAAAACCACCGCCAGGGTTTGGTAGGGAAATGATAGGAGCATCATGTGTGGACACAGGAAGTTCACTTAAGCTGCCATGCCCCAAGCTGCTGCGACCTGGAGAAAGCTTCCATGTACTGCACAGGAAATGACAATTATTTATTTCACATATGGGTCCCAAAGAGGATGAAGGTCTTCCTTTCAGAAAAGCTTCTCAATGGTACTATCATCACCAGCCTTAGGGGAGATGCTAAAATACGAAACACAGAGGTGATATTGAAACATACTTTGTACAGGACCAAAACCAAATCAAATTACTGATAAAATCTGGAATATGTAATGGATATATGAAAGTGGTTTACATTTTTAAGGAGCAATAGAAAATACAGCGCAGCTGTAGATGAGTTCGGTTGAGAAGCAATTTCTCCAGGATTCCTGGTAAAGAGTTTTTGTCAAGTCTTTGGTAAGGAGGGACTGCAGACTGCTATGAAAATCCATGGTCTATTCTTGTGTTTGGTTGTCAAGGAAACCAAATATTGCTTCTGTTGGAGGGCAGACATGATCACACGCAATGCACATCTTATGAATTCCATGAAGTAACAAGAGAATAATCTGGGTAGAAGTGTACACTGATTACCAGCATTGAGAGGACTCTTTGCAAGAGCCTGTGACTACAGAAGCATTCGGTAGGGCAAGTAAAATGATTGATTGTTATAGAGCTGTTATAAAGGTCTCATTGGGTCCAGACACAGAACACTTTGTTAACGATGGTAAATTATGGCTCTGGCTTGCATATCTAAGCGGGGGACCAAGAATGCCAGAATTCTTTCAGCTGAACCTAGTGATACTCTGTAGCTAACACTGGAGGCAAAGCGGGGAAGGATCTATGTAAGATGATTTCAGTAAGGAAGAGGCTATGTTGAGGGGAGAAGTCTAGAGCAAGATGCTTGGTGTCAGAAAAAGAATGGTGAGTGAAGAGAAAGGCCAGAGCACAAGATCAAACATTTCTCAAGACAAAGACTTTACAGGAGTGACTATGACCAAAGTATATTATACACATGTATGAAAATGCCACAATGAAGTCTATTATCTTTTATTACTAATACAGACTAATAAAATTATTCTTTAAAGCAAGTATCAGTGTGTATGCAATTTGCTGGAACTACCATAAAAATTTTAAGTGAGATACACATTTAATTGCTATAATATATTTAGCAATAAATAGAGGCTGATATTTTTTTATAAATTTTAGAGTGATATTTTGGAGTAATAAAAACAGTATTCTTATTAAGAAACTACAATATAAAATTCTGACATTCCCTTGTTTTTAGTTGTTCAATGCACTTTAATATTATGTTCAAAAATTTATAACATCACAATTACTAATTTAATCTTTAATAAGTGTCCCAGATGTTCATATTTCAAATATTGTAAGCCTCAGGTGTATTTAAATAATAAATTAAGAGCCAACTTTACAAAATATTACTGCTGTTTATCATGTTAGGAACATAACGCCAAATTATAAATCCAGGAGTTGGTACCTACAGCATCTGGTCTTGTGAGTTTTCTCACTTTTGTTTCTTAGATGTGCAGATGGTGGGATGCTATAGGTATGAGCAACCCTCAGACACAGAATTTACATGTTAAGGTGAGTTCGCTCAGAAGGCAGCCCCCCAGATCACTCATGCCATCAACACCTTATTCAAAACCAACAGCAACAGACACCCCAATCAAGCCCCCAAAGCATCAGAATCACTCACATACAAAGTTTACAGAGGAAAGGAATCCTGCCTGTAGAGTGTCAATGCCTAGAACAGAGCCTAGCTAACACCCAGCAGGAAGTCAGTGTATGCAAAAATCAGCCAATGAACAGTGGAGTGAATTTTTATTTTTCAGCAGATACACTTAGGGCATTTTTGATGTGATTATTTTTTATTCGTGAAATATTGCACTGCATGCTGTAAGACAAAGGTTAGGATCCCAGTCTCCTCTTACCACATGGCACTGGAGCCTCACTGTGAAAGCAGGGTTAGCATGCACTGCAATCCCAGCACTCAGGAGGCAGAGGCAAGAGGAGCCATAGGTTCACTGGCCAGCCTGGCCAGAGTCATCTAGCAAGAGACCACGACTCCATAAAAGTAATAGTGATAGTAATAATGATGATGTGGAGAATGATTGACAAAGACAGCATCAGTGTCTGGCTTCCATACACTTGTATACACACATGCATATGCATCCACAAACCAAGTACAGTACACAAATTTTATTGCAGACAATACGACAAAATCAGTAGCCATTGTAATCTAAAGATTATGGAGTCTGTAGAGTTTGGCTTTTGAAGAACACAAACTATTTCTCTTTCTTGGAAGGACTCCCATATGTAGATGACTAAACAGGACACTCTGAGACATGATGACTCAGCTTTTATCTGACCCAGCTGGTGACAACCTGAATTTCTCATCAAATCTGATGCCCCAGGCAGAAACTCTAACTTACCATCACTCAAACCTACAAATTTAAAAGATAACAGCAAAACAACGAAGCTGTATAGATGATCTAGGTGGTGATGACGCTATAAATTAAGATTCCAAATATACACTGCATTTGGCACATATCTGGAGTTTAATAAATGCTTCTTATCTATCAGAAATAAAAGACATGACCTTAGTAAAACAGGGCAGAAAACCAGTATCTTCTGATGAGAGAGGACAAGACACCATCCTTACATATTTCATAAAGATTTGAGTTGAATGGCTTAATATTTTTTGCTGTTCATAAACATAATAGCCAGTTATAGGGAAAAGATACTAGCCCAGAATAGGGCATTTTTCAGATGTCAGATTATTTCCTTAAGACAATTACTTAAATATAGGACATGAGTTAGAAACCAGATAAAAATGCTTGCGAGGTAGCTTTGGGACGTCATCTCACTGGAAAGTCCGGTTTTTGTTGTACCCACTTTTGTATCTCTATTCACAAAGGAGACCTTCCCACAGCTCAGAATCACACAAGTCGCAAAGCTTGATGCTTGGTTCATGCCATGGTCCTCACAAAGCATTGAGCTCGGCTGAGTCAAAACATACATGGATGGTTTAAAAATGACTGTGACTCTCTGACCTCAGCTAGACCGATCCAAACAGCCCACCATGAGAAAACACAGGAGGGAGACTGGCGGGGCAGCTGCTGAGTGCGGTACGCCAACCACTATGATGAAGGAGCAACTTCTACCTGCTGAGGTCAGGCCCTTTCTCTCAATGTGGCTGGCTATGACCCAGAACCTCTATATTCCTAGGATTGCTCTTTCTACATCAGTCAGCAGTAAATTATAGAGAACAACATTTACTCACTGAATATTTGTCAGCACCCACTATGAGGAAGGCAATACAAATATGAAAGACAGGATGGCTCCTCCTGAGGCATTGAGAGTCAGAGGAAAAAAAGCAACACACAGTTGCAAACATTGGCGAAAGTATTGCATAGGTACATAACAAGCTATAGGGAGGCAAAAGCAGAAAGCCAAAGGAGAATGGGGCATGGATGCAGATAAATGACTTGAGCAAGATGAAGCCTGTGGAGTGATGGCTTTTGCAATTTAGACAGCTCCTCTGTGAGGTGGGTGGGAAGGAAGAGAAACAAACCATGAAAACAAATTTGTTTTCTTGACAAAATACCTAACAGAAAAATAAAACTTAATATGAGGAATTATTGATCTGAACTGAGGATTTCAGAGTTCAGTCCATGGTCCCTTTGCCCTGTGTACTTGGGCAGAGCATCAGGAGCTGGTAGGAGTGAGTGACAAGGGGAGTTCTTTGCTTCTTGGAGGACAAGAAATATATTTAAAGGGATGGTGGCAAGACACAGTCCTCCAAGGACACGGCCCCAGTGGCACACTTCCTCCAATCAGATCCCATCCTTCGTTCTTCATCTCTTCATGTGACAGCTTGATCACGGATGAATCTATTCATTACATCAGAGCCCTCATGATTAAACTACATATGGAAATGCCCTCATGGGCACATCCAAAGGTATGCTCCACTCATCTGACATTTCTTAATCTAGTTCAGTTAACAGTCAAAATTATTCATCACAAAGAGGAAGGATGCAATCAAAGGAAATGGTTCAACCACCATCCGGCGTCTTCCTGGAGACAGAAGGTATTCGTTCATATGCTCCAACCCCTAAGAAAAAGTAGCCAACTGTTAAGTTGATGGCTATGGGATGGAAAAGTCAGTTTCCTCTAAGGGTGCGGCCCCTGGTAGGTTGACAAGGCTCCTGGAGCAAATGGGGAGCACAAATTAGATGTTGGGTTACAAAAAAAAAGTACATGACGTTTTGGGATATATTGAGAGATAGAGGTGGATCTGGGAGTAGTTAAGGGGAGGGACGGAGGTGAATGTGATAAAAATACATTATACAAAATTCTCAAATAATATTTAAAAATGGTTCAGAGACACAATCAGATAGAACAGAGAGGACTAACTTACGGAGTAAAAATAGGAGTGAACTCTGCTAGGGCACTCATTTAAGATTGGAAGTGTAGAGCACAGATTCAGCTTTGGTTGGAGGCATGTCATACATACTCTGGAGCTTCTAGGTGGAGAGATCATGAAGTATTTAGGGACACAGATCCAGAAGCAGGAAGGACATCTGAAAGTGGTGACAGGAATCAGTGTGGATACCCAGGAACATAAAGAGAGAAGGGGTAAAGAGCAAGGATACAGGCTAGGAATACTTCAGAAATCAAGATATGGGCAACTGGTGGCAAGACACTAGAGCAAAAGGAAAGAAGTAGCTAGAAATCAAAGGAGGACAAAAACAATCTCTAGAATCCCAAATAGTAGAAAATCATTGATGTTGTTTTATCAATACAGAGGTAAACACTGGTGCCAGATGTCCAGTGCAGAAGGTAAAGAGCCAAGAATTCTCACTGGTTCTAGTCACCAGCAGGTAAGCCCCAATCCTGGCCATTAGTTCTAGTCACCAGCAGATCAGCCCCAACCCTGGCCACTAGTTCTAGTCACCAGCAGGTCAGCCCCAACCCTGGCCACTTTCTCGGGTGCCTCTGTTGGGAAATGAATGAGATGAGTATCCAGTAAGGGAAGTGGGGTTGAGGGAAGGTCTGCTCATAGACACACAGGCTACTCACCTTCATGTGGGCTAATCTCCCTATATATTCACCAGGCTTTAAATGTGCTGAGTTCAAAATGCACTTAATAGCCCTACCCTCTGCGCATCATACTTCAGAGCACACCACAGGCACAGTGTAGGTGTTAAGCCTTTAATATGAGCCATTCACTACTGCAGCCCAGCACTGCAGGAGAGCAGCACTGTTTTACCACTAGCCCCAGAAGGAGAAAATTTTAAATTCTAGTTTAATCATCACCACCACGAATAAATTGTAAGTATAGTTTATGATCAATAAAAAATTGCTTTTGTCTGCACCATCTATCTATCTTCTCTCTGTTCTTTTTTTTTTTTTTT
>CABHPR010124645.1:0-13043 GCA_902168415.1 Peromyscus melanophrys | reverse complement strand
CCCCCTCCTGACCTTTGCCCATGCTGTCCTGTCACCTGTAATGCCTATCCATCTACTGTGCCTATTGTTAGTTCATTTCTTGTCTTGCACCCATCTCAGATTCTGGCGTGTAAAACCAGGAGCCAGTATTCACCTCAAAACGTGGTTTCGAGGATGAAATGGAGCAGCAGAGGATTGCTGATACAGGGTCTGGACCTCAGATTCTGTTGGAAAGTGGGGACTGTGTAGTAACTTGGCAAAGCCTCTGGGATGGGAAGGTAAAGGAGCTCTTTACCACCACACTAGAAGCACCTAACAGCTATCTTCCAAGTGTCCCTCCATGGGTGTGGTGGCGTAAACTTTTAAACCCAGCAGGGGTAGTGGTGCAGAGGCAGATCTCTCAGAGTTCATGGCCAGCCAGGGCTATATAGTGATACTCTGCCTCAGAAAAAGAAGGGAAAAAAGGTGACTCTTCTGTAGGTGGACTCTCCAATCCCTGGCAACTGCAGTGTGTTTCCTCCTTGACTGTGCTCCTGAGTCAGGCCCAGATCCTATGGGGAGAAGCCGGCCTGCCTGGGTTGAACTTCACAAGGCCACATGCACAAGTCTAATACTGTCAGCACTCCAGCAGCACTTTGCCAATTTATACCAACTGCACTGGGGGATTTATTTTATTTTATTTATTTATTTATTTATTTATTTATTTTTGGTTTTTCGAGACAGGGTTTCTCTGTGTAGCTTTGCGCCTTTCCTGGAACTCGCTCTGTAGACCAGGCTGGCCTCGAACTCACAAAGATCCGCCTGGCTCTGTCTCCCGAGTGCTGGGATTAAAGGCGTGCGCCACCACCTCCTGGCCTGCACTGGAGGGTTTTAAGGATTGAATGAGTTAGTATTTGCAGGGAGGCTGGTACATAGTAAAAATCATTTTTTTGTTTTTTGAGACAAGGTCATGCTATATCGCTGAAGGTGCCTTTGAACTCATGCCTTTGCCTCCTAAACTTCCTTTTTTGTATGTGTGTTCATGTGTGTGCAGTGCATAAGTGTGTAGGTACATTGTGGGCATGGATATTCAAGGTCCACCTCAGGTGTTATTACTGGAATGCTGCACACCATATTTTGAGGGAGGGTCTTCTGCTTGGAACTTGCTAAGTAGACTAGACTGGTCTGGGAATCCTGTCTCTGCCTCTTCATGTGCAGGATTACAGTTGTCCACTTTCTTTAAAAACCTTGATTCTGCCGGGCGGTGGTGGCGCACGCCTTTAATCCCAGCACTCGGGAGGCAGAGCCAGGCGGATCTTTGTGAGTTCGAGGCCAGCCTGGGCTACCAGAAACCCTGTCTCGAAAAACCAAAAAAAAAAACCCTTGATTCTGGGCATTGAAGTCAGGTTTACTAATTGAACCCTCCCCAAGCTCCTAAAATTTCCTTTTAAAACAATGTAGGGCAGGAGAGATGCTCAGTCAGTAAAGTACCACCAAGTAAAACGTGAAGACATGTTCAGCAGCCATGTAAAAAAGCTAGATAGTGCATGTCTGTAACCCTAACATTGGGGCAGTGGGGCATTGGTGGGAGGTTTATGGAGATAGCCAGATTCCAGGAGTTCATTGGCCAGATAGCCTAGTTGAATTGGTGAGCTCCAGGTTCAATGAGAGACTCTGTCTCATAACATTTGCATGGAGAGTAATCAAGGAAGACATCAACCTCAGGCCTACACACACACATGCACCTGTTCTCACATGTGCACCCATGAGTACATGTATACACATACACACAACAATAACAGATGTCCATCCCTAACATCCCTTTGTATCCCATTCTGGAAATATTGATGAACACTTAGAACACATTTGTCCCAAACAAAACTCAGAGCCAGGAGGCAAACAAGTGGATTTGAACACAGGCCTCTCTGGCTCTTCAGTGTGGGCCTTCAACCACCCAGACACCATTCCCTGAAGAGTCCTAAGCAGGAGAAAGCTAGAGGTGTATGTCAGCCTGAAATTAGGGCAGGCCCAGTCCCTTGTTCCACAGGGGAAAGAGAAGCAGCAAAGAGGTCATTTTGGTTATTTCAGTGTCCTGAATTATGTTGTGCTCTGCTGCATTTGCCTGAGTTCCAAGCCTCTGTGAGTTTATTACTTTAATCTTCCTTGCTGCCCAGATATTCCTCCTCTATTGTCCCACATTAGGCTAGAACTTCCTCTGTCCTGGGCCTCACCACATCAACCTGTGCCAGGTCCTAGAACCCTGACTAGGGGTGTTTAGGGAATGAAGAAAAGACAAATACACAGACACTAAAGCTCAGGTCAGTTGGGATTACAAAGGGATATTTTTGTAATGTTAGCAGAAGAAACAATCTGATCATAAGCCTTTTATATTTTTAGGATGAGCTGACATAATTGGACCATATCCTTGCTATCATTGTCGGTCCAAACACCCAGGAGGTGGGTCCCAATCCCCAGTTATATCTATTCTTATTTTAAGGAGCTGTTACTGCACATGTGCTGATAATCTTTGTGACATATTAAATCCTGTCTAAATTGAATGTTGGTAGCCCAATCCAAATAGTTGAATGAATCTTCTGGGACTGCAGGTGGTTAGTGCAGTACCCCTCAAAATGAAAGGAGTCAGTAATATAAACATGTTTAGGAGAATGTGGCCAAGCCACTGGATGCAAAGG
This sequence comes from Peromyscus melanophrys, assembly GCA_902168415.1. NCBI lineage: Eukaryota > Metazoa > Chordata > Mammalia > Rodentia > Cricetidae > Peromyscus > Peromyscus melanophrys. Next base: position 10,392 of record CABHPR010124645.1, on the reverse strand, counting down.
CAGTGGCCTGGGGGATGTAAGTCCTGCAGGCTTTTCCCCTGACAGGACTTATCTGCATGGATATGATTATCAGACTGTGGGAGCCCACAGAGGTTTCCTAGTGAGATCTGAGCTTGCTTTACCCAACAGGACTGCATAATGGAGTGGATTGACCACATGCATGGTTTGGAAGGGTCTGCACTTGGATGTGCAGTATGCTTTGATCTAGCAACGGGGAGGCCTTTTGCCCCACCCCTTGGCATTCCTTTAAAAAGCCCTTTAGAAGAGACAGATCTTGATCCAGGTCTTCCTGAAGCTATCCTGTGTTTCTGTCTTTCTTCTTCTCCTCTAGGCCTATCATTCTACCTAATATTCCTTAGTCCTCCTCCTCATAGGAACCCTATAAAAGGTGGGGGCAGGCCCCCCACAAATGGCACCAGAACTAGGGACTTGGGCACAGAGGAAGTTAAGTAAGAGTAGAAAAGAACATCATGGAAGCAGTTGGACATGTCCACTTTTGTTGTGCAGGATAAGGGCATTAGTATTTTATTCTTTGGGAGGTATAACTGTAAATATGAAGCAGCATAGAAATAGGCTGCAGCAAGTACCTCTCTCTGTCTAGGTTTCTTTCTCTCTCTCTCTCTCTCTTAATTTCTATCTATTAAAATTAAGTAAAAATATAGGGTTAAGTATAGGAATATAGTATAGGAAAAAACTTAGGGTAAGATAGAATATAGGAAGATAAGTGTAGGAAAAAAACTTAAAAAAGCAATAAGGCAGAGGAGTTGTGTTCTTGGGACTCTGAACGCAGACTCCTGGGGGAGAATCAGGGTCGAAATACAAAAATATTATGAAGAATATGGGCCAGAAAAGCTTCTGTGGAAGCTTTTGGCCTGTGGGCATTGATTTGGGACAGTTTAGATCTAAGCCCTGAGAAGCAGGGGGGAATTTTCCCTTAGATGATACAGGAGAGACAAAACCCTCCACTCCACCAGCAGTGCCTGATCACTTTTATAACATCGTGCCATCCAAGTCAGTTTCCTCTTGGCAAAAGCTAAGTTAAAGGAACAGATATCTTGGGGGAAATCTAGTAACTTCTCTCTTAAAAACTGAAAGCTTTTCAGGTCTTTCCTTCTCAGATCTCTTTTCTTCTTGTAAGGGCAAAATTAGATTCACCTGGAAATAACATCCATCAGAAAGGGAAGGTCACCTGTAATTGCCCTAGAAAAAACAGAAAGCCTCTTCGAATATGGCAAACCTTCTCTTCTAGTTCTGTCTTCCCTTCAAGCAGTATTAAAAAAGCAGCCAGGGGCAGAGCATTTGCAGAGGTGCAGAGGAGGCGTGGCTGTTGTGGGATGCTTGGTTGATCCCAGTTGCAGAAGATCATGGTGCTCTTAGTGTAGGTCCTGAACAGTGGCAGCAGCATCAGGGACTCTGCATCTTGGGAGAAGGGACAAGCGGGGACAAGCAGGAGATCTAATGGGAAAAAAAATCTTTCTGAAAAAGCTCTTTTTCCAAGTACTCTCTTTACTTTTTCACTGACCTGCACAGAAGCAACCCGCTCCAGGGAAGTGTCAGGTGAAGAGTCTGATTAGAGAAGTACACCTGTCCTAATGTGAGCTTAGGGAAGACAAAAACCTCCCGTGGCAAAAAAGCAAAAGCTTGAGTCCAGTATGAATACAGACTGTGTGAATGGAACTGAGAGAGCAATACTGCCATTGGTTGCAGCTGAGTTTTCTCTTGGAACTGAAAGGCAGCATGGGAAATGTAGTTTGTTCATAACAGTATGACAATATAGAAAAAGGCAGTTTGGGAAATGTAGTCCATAACATCTCTGTTCCTGACTCCTTTGAACAGTAGCAGTTTCTGTGAACAGAAAATCTTGTCAAAAACATTGGGCTAATAAAAATTTATCAAAGACAAGGCATCATTAAAAGAGCTCATGATAATCTTAAAAAGCAGCTTTAAAAAATCAAGAAGGGGGAAATTGTACCCTCAGAAGCTTCATGGCTGTCTGAGCATTTGGTGAGGAGTGTGGAACAGAGGAATGTCAGCTCCAATAATGCTCCTCCAGAGGAACTGGAGTGAAATCAGCTCAACCAATGTTCTTGATGTTGAGGTTCCATCCTGCAATCTGGGGAAAGCAGGAGACTAAGGGGGCTCCCAGACTGCTGAGGAATTTGGGACAAAAGTTTTGTTGCTGTTTAGTAAAAGCTGAAAGGAAATGAAGCTAGGAGCCACACTGCTTTTATTTGACTATCCGCAAATAGATGCATGTTTCCTTTAAGAAAGATGGTTCCTAATAGCTGTGCAGGAAGTTTTTTCTAAAAGCTTTACAGCAGCTCAATAAGGCAATTCCACCTTTGCCCTGAGTGAGGCTTCTCTGTAGAGTGAACTGAAAGTTCTGCTGTAACTGAGTGAAGTTTCAGCAATGTTTGCTTGAATTGTAACACTCAGGGGAGCTGCAATGAGTTTGGGTGATGGGACAGCCCCCGGCTGGCAGTCTCTGTGTGCATTTTTGCTGGCTCTGGAACCGCTGGAAGGGCCGTTGGGAAAGGTGGCTTTAGGGAGTGGCATTGTCCCAAGTGTTACAGCCCCCTAACAACAGCACTCACCAAATCTCAGATACAAGGGAGTTGGATACAACGACTCTAGAGCCATGACAAATTAGGCTCTTGTTCCCAACTGTCAGGGGAACATTAAGGATGTTATCAAAACTGACTGTGAACTTCAGAAATGAAGCAGTTTTGAGTTCACCTGCAATTTTAACTGTGGTGATTTTTGGTTCATGTAGTCTGTCTTGTTGGAAGAAAATGTAAATAGTTCTGTTAAGAGATCTGTTTTAGATGTTTGCTAAAGTTTATAAGGTAATCCTATAGAGAGTTTGCTTTTGAATGTAAGTTTGTAAGAAGTGTAAATACATATAGTAAATAGTCATGCTAGTTGTAAATATGTATAGTAATGTTTGTACTAGAATTATGTTGATATTAATGAACCAGGGTTTGGTGAAACTAAGGGAATCTTTAGGTTTGATGCAGTTTATTTGATGCGGTTTGTATCAAGAGTTTATTGATTTAAAAAAGGGCTTGGCACAGCTAAGGCTGTTATAGACATCTTAAGACCCATTCAAAAAGAACATTCCATCTTGGTCATCTTCTACTCCTTTACTGGGGGGTGTGGCAGCCTAGGGATTGCTGGGTTGTTCAAACTACTTGCAAGCTCTTAGTAGGGACCTGAGTCAGAGTTGAGTTAGGCTCTGTACTCCCACCTACCACAGGCTGGTAGTCAGGGACAGGCAATGTTCTTCTTGTTAGCTTCCCACCAAAGACAAGAGTATGCTTGGTGGAAAGTATATCTCCACGACAGGTAAGGTTTGTCTAACTGAAGAAGACGACCTAAAGTAGACACAATCTATCTGAGGGGTCTGAGGAGCTCTTTAAAATATTAAGAGGAGGGACCTGTGGGAGCCCACAGAGGTTTCCTAGTGAGACTGAGCTTGCTTTACCCAGCAGGACTGCATAAGGGGATGGATTGACCACATGCATAGTTACCAAATGTTTTGAAGGGTCTGCACTTGGATATGTGGTATGCTTTGATTTAGCAAGTGGGAGATCTTTTGCCATGCCCCCTGGCATTCCTTTATAAAGCTCTTTAGAAGAGACAGAAGGGGCTGGTGGGTTTTGATTCAGGTCCTCCTGAAGGTATCCTGTGTCTGTCTGTCTCATCTGTTATCTTTCTACCTACTAATTCCTTATGCCTCTCTCCTCCTCATAGAAACCCTGGAAAAGGTGGGGGTGGGCCCCCTACACCAGACATCTCAGAAATACAGCCACTAGCTAGGTTGTCCCAATCCCAGGCCACTTTATACCTGAAATCAGGCTCTTCATTGGCTTCAAAGTTGCTGTTCTGCACCTTTAGGAAAGATACAAGCATACCCTTGCCCACCTCATTAGCTCCAGGGATGGGCCAAGCCATTTTTATGTCAAGACATCTGAGTACTTCAGGCTTTACTCCTCTGTCCTTTGGACCAGTGCTACTTTGAACAGTGAGGTCATCTTCTGTAGAATTTAAAATTTTAATGTAAATAAGGCCTTGCTTAGAGAATTGGTGTGAGTAGAGAATCCCTATTTGTTTTTCTAATTGTTATTTGAGACATCTGTAGGCTCTTTTTACAATAGACTGTAGATTGTAAGGAATGTTCATGTTGTGAGTTCTTTTATGTTGAGCACAAAAGTTATTTATTTATTTATTTATTTATTTATTTATTTATTTATTTATTTATTCATTCATTGCAGGCCAGAAGAGGGCACCAGATCTCATTACAGATGGTTGTGAGCCACCATGTGATTGCTGGGAATTGAACTCAGGACCTCTGGAAGAGCAGCCAGTGCTCTTAACCGCTGAGCCATGTCTCCAACCCCACAAAAGTTTTTAAATGTAAAAGAGGTATAAGCAGGAGCACTGTCTGTCTGGAGTGGGTGGTCCATAGTGTAGCTTTTTTTTTTTTCACATGTACAACTGGTACCTTTTTTAAAAAGTGCTTAGCCACATCTTGAAGGGGCCTCCTTTTTTTTTTCTTTTTGTAAATTTTCTTTAAAAGACTTGTTAGTATTGTTTGTTTGTTTGTTTGAGACAGTTTCTCTGAGTAGCTTTGGAGCCACTTGTTAGTATTTTTTTTTCCGAGACAGAGTTTCTCTGTGTAGTTTTGGTGCCTGTCCTGGATCTCGATGTGTAGACCAGGCTGGCTTCAAACTCACAGAGATCCACCTGGCTCTGCCTCCCAAGTGCTGGGATTAAAGGCGTGTGCCACTGCCGCCTGGCTTTGTTAGTATTTTTTTTACATATTTATTTTATTATCTATACAGTGTTCTGCCTGCATGTGTCCCTGCAGGCCAGAAGAGGGTACCAGATCTCATTACAGGAGATTGTGAGCCACCATGTGGTTGCTGGGAAATGAACTCGGGACCTCTGGAAGAACAGTCAATGCTCCTAACCACTGAGCCATCTCTCCAGCCCTTTGTTAGTATTTTTAAAAAGTTTTGTAAGCACCCTTCCTGCCTCAGGATCATCTGTAAAGTGTTTTGTAACTACCAAGAGCCAGGGTACAAAGTTTGGATTAAAAGACATTATTATTATTATTATTATTATTATTATTATTATTATTATTATTATTTGAAAAACTGCTTCTTTCTTTGAGTCAGGTTGTTCAAAAACCAGGTAGCATTTAAAGCTACTAAGATTTTTCCCCCCGCTCTGGCTAAGAGCCTCTCTTACAACTAGCCGACTTCACCTGATCCTGCCCACCTGCTAGCTACCTGCAGCTGCCATGCAGTGCCTAGAGGAGCAAGTGTAACTGTCTGTATAGCCCCCACATGCCCCTATCCCCAGTGCAGGCATTGGAAAGGACCTGCTCATACAGCTCTATACAGCTCCACCCATGGGAGGCCCAGCATGGGCACCAGGCTCCACTACGTCGTCCATCACTTGCTCTCCCTGGAGACTAAGTGTGGCTTCACTCTTGTTCTTGCCCTTTCACCCCTGCCCCCAACCTCAGAGCCAGCAGACCATTCCCCGTACCTCATAAAATTCTGAGCAGAGAAGGTCTCAGCTTCCTCACTAGGATCCCATTTTGCTAAGGTCACCTAGAAGACAAATCTCTGGGCACAATGAGGGTTATCTAAATTAGGTTAACTGAGGTTGGAAGATCCACCTTGAATGTGGACAGTACCATTTCAGAAGGTTAGAGTGCTAGACTAAATAAAAAGGAGAAAGTAAGCTTAGCACCAGTGTCAGGAACAGAAGTGGAACCATTTTGTGTAAAACTATTTTGTGTGACTTGGAATAATATGATGCTTGCAAGATTATGTTACTTGAACCAACCCCAAGGTGGCACTGATATGTTGATGAACCAGCCCTAAGCTGTGAACCCTGAGAACACAAACCTAAAGCCCACTATAGCATATTGGTAGATCATTTGACTACAGATTAAGGGGTCCCCAGTTCAAATCTGGATGTTCTCCTTTTTTGTTTTGTTTTTTTTTTTTTTTTGGGCGGGGGGACAGGGTCTCACTATATATTCCTGACTGTCCTGGAACTCACTATGTAGACCAGGCTAACTCACAGAGATCTATCTGCCTGTCTCTGCCTCCTGAGTGCTGGGATTAAAGGCATGTGCCACCATGCCCAGCCCTGGGTGTACCTCTAAGGAGTCTTCATATTTATTTCGGTGTGAGCTTTTGAAGTGGCCCTCAGAACTGTACTGCTGTCTCAAGCCTCCGCAATGATTCCCATTGGCAAGGGGACTTTGAAACTGACCACTGTGTGCCTGTGGTTTCAGCAATTGGCAACATGGATGGGTTCACACATGCCCACCTAGTAGAGCTAGCCAGTGCTCTCAAGAACCTTCTGGAACGTCCAAAATGTCATCCTCCCACTCTGCCACAGCTAAAGGATCTCACAGTGGATGCAGGCCAAGCTTGCTTCCAAAGCATTCTCTCACTGGAAAGGATGCCCAAGACCAGTGGTTCTCAACCTATGGGTAGTATGGAGACCCACACAGGTTTCCTAGTGAGAACTTACTCAGGGTCTGAGAATCTGAACTTCCTTTACCCAGCAAGGCTGCATAAGGGGATGATTTGATTGTGGGCGTGGTTGCCAGGTGTTTGGAAGGGTCTACACTTGGCTGTACAGGGTGTTTTGATCTAGCAAGGGGGAGGTCTTTTGCCTCGCCCCTTGGCATTGTTATAAAAAGCCCTTTTGAATGAACAGAAAAAGCCGTTGGATGTTGATCCAGGCCCTTCTGAAGCTATCCTGTGTTTCTTTCTTCTCATCAACTAGGTCTTTCTAATATTTTCTTATCCCTCTCTCATAAGAACCCTGGAAAAGGTGGGAGCTGGACCCCCACAGGGTAGTGACCCCTTTAGGGTTTGAATGACCCTCACAGGGGTCACCTAAGATCACTGGAAAACACAGATATTTACGTTACAATTCATAACCGTAGCAAAATTACAGTTATGAAGTAGCAACGAAAACAATTTTATGGTTGTGGGTCACTACAATATGAGAAGCTGTATAAGAGGGTCAAAGCATTAGGAAGGTTGAGAACCACTGCTCTAGAAGAAGCCTGAAACATTTCCTGCCCATGTTCCCTGTTTGGTGAGATGTCTGTTCACGTGAGAGAACCATAATCTTTATAATAGCATGGCATTGTAAGGAATGCTTGTGTGAATAAACTGAGCATATTCGAGCAAATCTCCTGTGGACATCCTAACTGCCCAGCGCCTCATGTTCCACTGACCATGCTTTCCATGACCAGCATTCATCTTCCTGTTTCCTGATTGTGATTAAAATGGAACTAGGCTCCCGCAGCTCCCGCTGCCTGGCTCTTCTGCCATGATTGACTGCACCCTGAAACTCTGAGGAAAACAGCTCTTCCCTAAGTTGTTGCTCTCAGGTATATTTCCACAGTATCAAGAGAATTAATTCATATAGGTAGGCACCAGGGCTAAGGAACCCCAAGTGAGTCACCCTGGTATGACTATGCCTTGTGTACTTCCTGCCTGCCCTTGGTGCCTGTTTCTACAGAAAGCCAGTCTCAGGCAGTAGCATGCCGTGAGCACCTTGAGGTAAGTACATCAAAGTTCTTCCTTGACCCTCTACAACATCCTGGCTCATCAAGCCCTAGTATACTGCTGCTTAGACATCCAGAATGTCCCCCAAGATGTCAATCCTCCACCCTTCCCTCCCCCACCCCCACTCCAAGGTCATGCTGGAGTTTTACAGGCTCTGGGCCAAAGGCAGCCTTCCCTCAGGTCTCCCTGCTCCTTGCCCCCTGGTTGTAATCCATCACTACTGGAAAGTTCTTGGGATGAAATCCTGCGAGTTCCCAAGAAGCTGGGCCCAAGTCACCTGCTGTTAGTGACATCATCACCTTAGGCCCCATGAGCTGGGACCTGTTCTTATCACTTGCCTGGTCCTACTCCTGGGGTTGGTCCTGGTCCATAGTTATCCAGTATAGTAGTTCCCAGGGCCTGGCAAGGTACTGAACGGCTGAATGAGTTTCAGTTCCTTCCTCTGGTGTCATGGCTGCCATTGCCAGGCTAGCCCCAGTTCCCAAGCCTCTGTGACTTCTACCAGTGCCCCATCACCAGCACTTCCCATCCACATTCATCCGTTTTATTTATTTTTAAGGTTTTAAAATTTTATTTTTATGTGTATGAGTATTTTGCCTGCACATGTCTGTACATCACATGTGTGCTTGGTACTCATGGACAACAGACCTTGTGGAACTGGAGTTACAAATGGTTGTCATCTGCTGTGTGGGTGCTAGGAATTGAACCCAGGTCCTCTGGGAGAGCAGCCAATGCATTTAACCACTGAGGCATCTCCCCAGCATCTTTTTTTTTTTCTTTTCCAAACAGGGGTTGGCCTCGAACTCGAAGTAATCCTGACTCAGCCTCTGGAGCACTGAGATTGCAGGTGTGTAGCAACATGCCTAGCATCCCTTTATTTATCCTTTCATTTATACGGCAAGTATTTTTGATAGGTTCTTTTTTTTTTTTTTTGGTTTTTCGAGACAGGGTTTCTCTGTGTAGCTTTGCGCCTTTCCTGGATCTTGCTCTGTAGACCAGGCTGGCCTCGAACTCACAAAGATCCGCCTGCCTCTGCCTCCTGAGTGCTGGGATTAAAGGCATGTGCCACCAACGCCCGGCACGGCAAGTATTTTTGAAGGGCCTACTGTACATTAGCCATCATTTTAGGCTAGACCCTCCATCTGCAAATCCAGCAGGAAACTATGGTTTCCTCTAGAATGTCTAACCCTCTCCTTTCCATCTATTCTTAGCAAACTTTACTCATTCTTCAAAATCCAATCATAATGTACCAATCTCTGAAAGGCTTTTTCTCAGCCTTCCTAGCCCTTACCCCCAGAGATGGAACTTTTTTTTTAAATTTATTTTATGTGCATTGGTGTGAAGGTGTCAGATCCCCTGGAACTGGAGTTACAGACAGTTGTGAACTGCCATGTAGGTGCTGGGAATTGAACCCGGGTCCTCTAGAAGAACAGCCAGTGCTCTTAACTGCTGAGTTGTCTCTCCAGTCCTGTGATGAAACTCCTTTACTGCCCCACTCTTGTGCTTTGGGTGGTCCGTCCTGTGATGGAAGCTGGGATTGGGGCTACCAAAAGATTGTAGAGTGGAGGTCAAGGGTCCTTAGAGAGGGGGAAGGGCAGATGTGTCTGCTGGAAATGCTGTTCATTGCAGTGAGTCTGGTACATCTGTGCCTCTCCCTCCTCTCTCAGTCTTGCTTTCCAGCCATTGAGTAGGTCCATGGAGAACATAGCTGCCAGGAATACCTCTTATTTGCAAAGAAAACGACCAAGGGTCACAGATCCAGGCTGCGGGCACTTGACAAGGACACATGGAAGGCTGGGGATGAATCTGGAGCAGATGTGAGTATCAAGCCTTAAAGAAACCAAAGGCAGGCCCCAATACATCTACACTACTGGTGTGGGGCTTCCCTGTCAAGGGCAGTAGTCAAGGCGGGGCCTGTCACCTTCTGGAGGCCCCGTGGTCCTGCTTTATTCCTCACTGTATGACAGGCCAGCCTTTAAAAGTTACTTCTGCTAACTAACCCTTGGCTGCATCCGTGATTCCATCCCAGCTCCAGATAGGTCCCGTTGGGTTCTTGAGTTTTTCTTCCTGTCTCCTTCAGTCTCCTCATAGGTTCTGGCCCTTGTCTGGGGTCACTGGTCCTGAGAGGCCTAGCAACTACCCTCAGGCCACAGAGCAATCTTCTGGCAGGAAGCATGGAGAAGATAGGCCATGTCAGAGCAGGGTGATCTCGCTCGGGGGCAGTGTAAGCCGCTCCTCCCGGGCACTGAGCATGCTCTCCACATGCACAGCCACCACACGACACAGCTCCAGACCCTGCAGGGGGACACAGAATAGTCTCTTAACCTCCATCCCGGAAACAGAAATGGAGCTGGGGAAAGAGCAGAGGTCACATGGCCCATGTGAGGCCTCTTGTCCTCATTCACTCTGAAAGAGCTGGTGGGCCATAGACCAGAAGGGACAGCAAGTAGGGGACAGTGCATGGGACATCAGCTTTGCTGCCTGTGTGCTGTGTAACGTAAGGTCAGTTACTATGCTTCCCTGAGACTCGGTGGCCTTATCTGAAGGGTTTCAGTTTACCAGACCCAGTCTAGCAGGGTTGTAGAGGGTTAGATGGGATTTTGCTGTTGTTTTGAGACAGGGTTTCGATGTGTAGCCTGGGCTGGCCTGGAGCTCACGTAGGCCAGGTCCAGACTGGCCTTGACTCACAGAGATCCTCCTGCCTCTGCCTCCCCAAGGCTGAGATTACAGAGATTATAGGCATGTGTCACCATGTCCAGCAAGATCAGATTTTTTTTTTTTT
>CABHPR010124644.1:0-14851 GCA_902168415.1 Peromyscus melanophrys | reverse complement strand
TTAAGAGCACTTGCTGCTCTTCCAGAGGACTCAATGCCAGCTCCTAGCACTGACATCAGGAGGCTCACAGCCACCTACAACTCCAGCTCTAAGAGATCTGACACCTCTGGTCTCTACTGGAGCCAGCACATAACCACCTGCAGACATGTACACGTACACATAATTAAAAATAATAAAATTAATTGACAACATATGCTGATGTGAGTGGGAGTCAGAACACCTATTCACTGCTGGTGGGAGTGCAGACTTATGAAGCCTTATGGAAATCTGTGTATAGGTTCTTCATAAAGCTAGACATCTATCTACCATATGATCTAACTATACTACCCCTGGGCATGCATCTAAACAAATCTATCTCTTACTGCAGAGATTCTTGGTTATCCATATTTATTGCTGCTTTATTAACAATGGCCAGGAAATGGAAACAGCCTAGATGTCTAGCAACTGATGAACAGAGATAATGAATATATTATTCATCTGTAAAGTGGATGGACCCAGAAATAACCATTCTGTGTGAATTCACTCAGACTAAAAAAGACAAATGCTTCGTGTTCTCCCTCAAATGAATGTGAATGCTAGATTGAATCTTTAGATATGTATGTTTAAATTAGAGTACCATAGAAGGTAGGAAAATAGAAAGAGTCCATGTAGATAAAATTTCAAGAAAACAGAGAATTCAGTTACTACAGAGAAGAGAGGGGGAATAATGAAACAGGCGGGGTTAAATGGACACAGAATAGTAGAGCAGGGTAAAAGAGTAAGTATAAAGGAGATGATAAATAGTCTTGGATACCTTTGGGAATACCATATGGAAATCTACTACTACAGAAACTTCCTGAAATACATACAAATATATAGATAAAAGTTTAAGCGGAGTTAATCTATAACTGAGGGACAATGCCTCCCCAGGACACCATTGGTTATCCATGGGAAAGCAAAACAAAACAAAACAAAGGGAAAGAAAACAAGAGCAGGTATGGGCTACTTCCTTGAGTTGTTGACCAGGGAGGTCCTAAAGACCTCCCTCCTCAAATATTACAGGCAATTGCCATTGCTCATGATTACCCTCCAGAACTCAATGGTAGGACCCTGTTGCCAAAGACACCACATACTTGAGTCATAGGAACTGAAGAAATCAAGCTGACACCAACCTGGAAGCTTCAGCTCCAGTGGCGAGCTCATAGTGCTAGGAGGTTCTAAGCATTCTATTTGGGAGGAAATTAATCACCAGTCTTACCCAACTTTGAGATCAATGAGCTAAAATATGACTGGCCTAGCCTGAAATGCCCACTGGTGCAACAGTGGTACAAATGTTATTGGAATAGTCAACCACTTTCTGATTGAAGCTCACTGCACAAGATGGAATTCATGACAAGTACTGTTTAGGAAGTCAAATCCAAACACCCTTTGGAGCGTGCAGTCCTGACCATCTTAGTAGATGTCTTAGTCTTTATCACTGTTATTCTCTCAGCCATACTTAACCTATACAAGTATATACAGCCCTGTGAATTTTAGCAAACATTATGAACCTGTACAGATTTTTCCTCTATCTGGATACCTTTATATCCTTATTTATGAGACAAGTAATTCCTTTTATTCAAGACCCACTGATACTTAAAAATCACTTTTGTCCAAGTCCCTCCCCCACAGCTCTTGTGAAACCCCCTTCTCTATATTCCCACAGGGAAAATATTAAACGGTTCTATACATCTATGGAGATAAGACAATGAGGAATGGATGAAGGGTGAAGAGACAAAAACAGAGATTTTTGTTCCTTTGCTTGTTTGTATTTTTGCTTTCCAAACAAACTACAGTCAACGTCTATGTTCACTCCTGTTAGTGTATAAAAGCCAATGTAGGTAGAGGGCTGAAAATTCTGATCAAGTAAATGAAGATAATTTGGGTTCACTATATCTCCAATGAAATCACTCATCATTTACTTGTCCAGCATCATGTAAGAACATTTTACCCAGAAATCAGAAGTATATATAATTCAACTCTAGCTCTGAAATGGCACAGGGGATGCTCTTGTCACACTCCTTTACATGGTCTCATTTATAGAGTATTGAAGACAGACAATGAAGATATAGTTTTTTACAAGATGTTATGATCCTATAAATTATCCAGATAGCCTGAATAGATATAGTATGGATAAATAAACTCTACATCCTGGAAGTATAGAGAATAAATCTCATTATCTTAATTAGCTTAATCCAAGTGCTAATAAGAAACAACAACAACAAAAAGAATGGTCCCTATGGGAGCATTAATATAGACAAGGCCAACTTCATCATTTCCAGACACAAACTGCACCTTTAACTCAATTTTCTTCAAGGTCTTTTACTTGGACCATAGGGGAGCCCAGTTGTGACTGCTCAGACCACATTCACCAAAATCATGAGGGAGTCTCTTTTATGTGGTGACAATCTCAGGTTATCCTCATACATAAGAAATCAGCCCCTTTAACCTGGCATTTCTTCTTTGGAGTATTTGGTGATGATCACCAATATCTGATAATTCCACCAAAGTTTTCATAACACAATATGTAAGTGCAGTTTCAATGAATTAGTAAAGAAACTCAATAAAGTTAAAATGACCTAGAGGAACACTTTTAAAAATAAAAAAAAACACTTTTGAAGAATTAAACAAAATAGACTCAGATAATCCTATGTGAAGATTCATGATGAAGTGACAGTCCTTTTTGTCTACAGTCCTTTTGTCTACAGCTCTTTTCATTGGTAGACAGGTGTATTTATTTGCACTGATTAGAAAACAGCATCAGAATTTCACATATATGTTCTGAATGATGAGGAATGATAGTTACAATATGAAAGATGCCAACAGCCTCTTGTTTTTGCTAAATATAGGTTTAGTGAAGCCAAATTGTGTAATGGATATTTATTTAATGCCTATATTTAAATAAAACTGCCATCTAAATTTTTTAATATTAAAATATCTCTAGCAATTCTATAAATGGTAACAGACATGGAAAGTGCAAAATGGCAAAAAAAAAAATGTTTTAATTCATTAGCGATGACATTATGCAGTTTCACCACTTAGGAGTTATAGAGACATCTGTAACTTGTGAAAATGATTTTCATACTTTATTACAAAATATTCTGTGTTTTCTCTTTACTTTTAAAAAACATGTATTTTCAACCCAGGAAAATCATGGCACTACAGATGATATTGGCCAAGTTTTATTTAACTTAAACTGCAATTTTTCTAAGGTCTGTAATTCAGTAGATATGGATCTAGGAATGAAAGATGTAGGAATATACCCAATTTAGTTATCAAGCAGGTAGCAATATAAAGAATGAAAAAACACACAAACAGTTGGGGGAGGAAGAAAATGGGGAGGGAGAAAAATAAAGAACCCAGAGAGTGTGTTAGGGGAAGGAAGCATCAGAGTACTATATGCCAGGGAATTTCAGAATGAAAACGTAGAAGGTATCTAAGTTAAAAGTTTATGTAGAGACCTAAACTGCCATAGTGCTCTATACCCATACCTACTACATGGGGCTCTAGACATGGCATCTCACTGTCTCCTGGCTGTGTTTAACCTTGAGGCCATGTCATTCTTCATAAGCAAGATAAAGTAGATGTCAAATGAATACTGTGCAGAGGATGAACAAATAACATTTATATGTGGTAGTACCATCATTATCTCAGTGATATCTTCAGCCCATTTTCAAGTTCACATCCTCACTTGGCAATCCTCAAGAAACTGCAAACTCAACACCAGGCAACTGAGCCTATCTACATACTTGCTGCTTCTTCTAGAACTCTGTGCTTCAATTCTGGAAGCTGTGTATGCCTTGGCTTCAAAGACAGAGATCTAGATATCATCCCAGGCATTACTGCTGATGCCCTCTAGCATCCCGTCAATATCTATTGTCAATTATTTATAAATCCATGGATTACTATCTCTGGAATCAAATTCTTACTAATCCTGATCATCTGGTTTTCATGAACAGGTTTCCAACTTCTATCGATTCCAGTATCACTTCTGTATCATCTACCTGCTCCATCACTCCTATAGAGCTTCCTGAAGTGAAGCCCTAACATAAATATACCTCATTGCTTAATTTCCTCTAAAATAAGTCAAGCTTATTAGAATAAACTAGTCATTCTCTTTGATCAAAATTTACCAAGTCTCCTAAAAAGAATATTTTTCTCTTCATTGTCTATGTAGGTCTTAATGCATTTTTGCATTGATAGATTTCTTCACTGGGCACACTCTATTGTGATTCTGTATTCCTGTGTCTATGCCTTCACAGAAACATGAGATCCTTGTAAACATAGATTTGATGAGCAGAATTCCCTGAATTCTTTACTTTTGTTGTTAAGTAATCAGTAAATACTTGCTAAGCAAATTCAATGAATAAAATAATCTAAGAGTATAGACACAAAAGTTAGCTACTATAAATAAATGCTTATATTTGTTGCTATGCCAATAGTTACATGTTAATATTTTAAAAAGTCTACATAAAATCCAGCTCCATTCCTTAGATCAAATTTCTAGTATTCAAAAATGTTCTATCTTTTGAATCATTTAAAAGTGTTTAGTACACATAAATCTTTGAAGTCATCACTGTTCTTTGTGTTTCTGGGCATGTATAATAACCCATAATAACCCAAGATAATATGAAAATAATTGAAACAATAAACTAAGTATACAATCTTGAAGTGCATTGCTTCAGTCAATTAAACAAGGGGGGAAAATAGTGAAATGTTGTATTTTCTTTCAAACTACTCTTTCGAGTTCTAACCATTTTTTCTGTGGAATATAACTTGTTCTATGCCAGAAGGTTCAAGATATCATTTCCCATTTCCTGGAAAATATCTACCTTGCTTTACTATAAGAAAGTCGAAATTCATCTTATTAGGTAGTATGTTTCTCCATCACACTTACTCCATCACAAACCTTTTTTCTTAAATTCATTGCTATAATCGAGGTGCTGACTCTCTCAAAGTTGAAAGGCTTGGTCTCCAGTTTGGAGATATTCAGAGGTGTTAGAAGCTTTAGAAATTGGAGCCTAGTAGAGGTATTAGTGTCACTGAGAGATTTACCTTCCAAAGGTAGAGTGGGATCTTTGTCTTTCTCCTTTGTTTCGAGGCCAGAAAATGACTCTTGTTTTGGGCTTCCTACCATTATCATCCATCAGAATTCACAGCAGAAATTTAAAGGCAATGGACATGCTAATTCTTGGACTAGAGGCCCCAAACCCATGAACTAGATTATAGACTTAATCTTGATAAGTTAATTATCTCAGGGTTTTCATTATACTGACAAAAATCTCATAACAAAGTTTACTGAAATTTGTAAACCCATGCTACACTGTATGATAGCAACCTTTAATACAAATGTATTTGATGCAATATTATGAATTTGTTAGGTAAAGATTATCTTCCTTGATACTTAGGGATATTTCTTCCAATATTAAATATTTTAGACAAATAAAGATAAAGACATCAATGCACTATAACACTTCAGATAATTTTCATATTAACAACCGTAATGGGTAGATACAGGTATAGTTCAGTTGTACAGTATTTATCGAGCATGCACAAGTTCCTGGGTTTGATCTCCAGAACGACGCAAAAAGAAAAGAAAAAAAAAAACCTATGAAGTGAATGAAGTTTGTAGTTCTTCCATACTTAAAAGTTTGCTGAAGTTTCATTTAGACAGTGCTAGTCTCTCTGCAGAGAACAGGTATATGGTTATAAAACTGAAATGAACATATACAGAAAGTCACTCCTTGATATTCACTAAATCCACCCACTCTGTGGTCTTTCCTGGGTCAAGGGCTGAAACAGATTCAAGAAAAGCTAAGAGACAACTTCCACTTCTAGTGATCAAGATTAGCCTTGATACAAATGGTGGATCACCTAAGACTGTCAAGTGCTACCCAGACCAGAAACATGGATGTACCACTGGTGCTCCAATAAGTGGAATACCTTGTTAGTTTGATGGTCTAAGCATCTCCAGAACAAACAAAAATGACAAATTTGGCTACTCTGGCCCCAAAGACAGAATATAAACAAAGATAATGATGCATGTGCAATGCAGATAAATGAATCAACCTATATGGATTAAAGACGCTATAAACTATGTAACATTACAGATTGGGAAAATAACACTCAGGCCAAATTCTAAATGGCCTTTTTCCCTTTGTACACAGAGGTCACTTTTATCAAAGTTGATTTAACTTTTAATAATAGCACTGTGATGATTTCTCAATACAGAGTAACATGTTCCCTAGACTTGTTATTCCAGGAAACTACAATAATTTTACTGGCAAAAAAAAAGAAGAAAATTAAAATACATAGTTATCATCTCCAGAAACTGCCCTAACATCATGTATGAAATAGAAAACTATTTACTCATGAGTCCATTAAATTTCACAAGGAATCCTGAATGTACCGTGCTCTCTTCAGGAAACACAGGGTAAAAGTGTATTGATACAGAGATCAGCATATTCCTAGCATAAGGATGACATGTAAGTTACTGGCACATTTCATATTTAAGTATTATAGTCTTGCTTAAAAGAAAAGAAAATGAATGGTTTTAAACGTAATTTTCACCATCACTGTCCCCCCAACTCCTGGAGTTCTAGATACCCCCAGCTTCTGCCGGAGCTAAGATTTTACTCCAAAAAGCAGCATGTTGCAATTCTTATTCTCTCAGCTCCAGGTAACAGAAACTCCATGTCAGTCCAGCAGGCTAAGAGTAATAGATCCCAATTGCCCTGTCTCACTGACTTCACTGGATAGAGTCTACCTCAGGAAGATCTATTCCAAAAGGCCTTCATATGTTCACTACTGTCCTCTCCTCTTCCCACAGTCCCACCTATAGGTCTGGATTACTTCAGGGGCTCCTTACCACTGACAATCCATGATTAGATATTTGTCTCCTTCCCTTCACAATCTGCTTCCTTTCTAGAAAGAATCAGCTGTGTGTAGAGGCATGTCCAGACACAATATAATGAAAATGGTTGAAAGTAAAAACAATTGAAAACAGCAAGGGAAATATGGCTTATAGGACACAAGGGAATTATGGTAAAATTATCAATTGACATTTCCTTAGACACCTTCTAGCCAGAAGACAATAAGATGGCACATGAAAATTCCAGTATCAACTAAGAACATTACATCCAGAAAAAACTAACTGAAAAATTAAGTCAATCTAAAAACACCCTAGGTAAAGAAAGTTGAAATTGTTTATTATGACTCACAGGACTTTCATACGTGAACTAATACAAGGAAGACCTTCAGGTCCAAAGCAAAATTATATAAATGAAATTCACATAAGAAAAACATATAAATATGGATATGCTGACTGTCTCTAAAATTATATAAGACATTATAACTGAATGTTTCTTTTTCTTTCTTCTCTTAACTTATTGAAAATGCAATTTCACAAAGCAATCTGTGAATAATTATATTGCTATGGCCATTTTATACAGCCATCTCACTGATCATAGTAACAAGTCCTGGAGTAAGGGAAATGACCCTTAGAAAGGTTAATAAGACAGTCATTATAACAAACACTATAAATATATATACACTTATGCTCTTTCTTTAGTCAGCTTATTTAAAAAATCTAATACTTTATACAATGGCCACTACAAGAATGCATCATTGAACCTGCAATATATACATAAGAATAGATTCGTGAAAGAGAATTTGATAATATACATTTTATGTCTGAGAATAACCAGTATGAAAATAACTCAAGAAGCCAGATGTAGGGTATGTGACTTTAATCCCAGTGTCTGGGAGGCAGAAGCAGGTGGATCTCTGAGTTCAAGGCCAGCCTGGTCTACACAGCAAATTCCAGGACAGTTAGGGCTATTTAGAAAGACCTTGTCTCAGAAAGAAAGAAAGAAAGAAAGAAAGAAAGAAAGAAAGAAAGAAAGAAAGAAAGAAAGAAAGAAAGAAAGAAAGAAAGAAAGAAAGAAAGAGGGAGGGAGGCAGGCAGGAAGGAAGGAAGGAAGAAAAGAAAAGGAAAGAAAAGAAAAGAAAAGAAAAGAAAGAAGGAAGGAAGGAAGGAAGGAAGGAAGGAAAGAAGGAAGAAGGAAAGAAGGAAAGAAAGAAAGGCTCAAGAAAGTAATTAAAATTATTATATGAATCAATTTTTATACTAAAGTGATTAGTTACAAAAAATGAAAGAGTGAGCATAGAACAATAAAGACATTGCTGATATAGAAAGAAAATCAATTGGCATATTTAAAAATCATCCGTATCAGCAATTTAGGCTCCTACCTCAAACCACACAAAACATTTCAAACTGTACTACAGACCACACTATCAAACTGCTACTTACAATACATATTTATATATAAGAGCAATAACATGGAATAAGACAGTTCTATTTCAATAGCTTCTAAGAGATATAACTGTTGTTGAAGATTTGTTATTCTAATCTTTTCATGGTTCTATAGAAGCAAATTGTCTCTGTGTGTCTCTCTTTTTGTACCTTTACACACACACACACACACACACACACACACACACACACACAGAGACAGAGATAGAGACAGAGACAGAGTCAGACAGAAAGACAGAGAGAGAGATCCTAAGACATACCCTCCTGTGTTCACTCTCATGTGTCAGTCCTTTCTGTACTGAGGTTCTCCATTCTTAAGACAAAGCATAAAGCAATATTAGATGCATAAAACATGAAACTCAGTACTTGACAAGAAACTACTTAGCCATCAACAGTGTCCTTTTAATTCTCACACTGAGAATTAAATTCTCAAGTGTGTTCGAGCAGAGGGGGGCAACGCAGTGGCAACAGCTTCTGCCACTCATCTTAGCATCGCTCTATTCTCTTCCACACTACCTTCAACCTACCAAGTTAACAGGAGTGAGGCTAGAAATGTAAACACCACTCTAACATCATGTCAGCTCCAGGCAGAAAGACAATAAGCATGCTAGCCTGTTGCATTCTGGAGGTGGTAGGCACCAGCCCCACGGGACTCTCCTAGGTCTCTATGCTGCCACTTGTGTGATGTTGTTGATGAATAAAAATGAACATATGCACTCCATGAACATTCTAAGTCAACAGGATACCCTTATGAATACTGTAGGGGATTCATATTTAGATGGAACCAGCATTCCCACAGAATTCAAAAAGCCCCAGGGTAATCATATATTATGTCAAAAACAGTCATAATGTTCAATGCCCTTCTTTTTTATATTATCATTTCATTGTCTAATAGAATTCAATAATTAAAGTTTGTATTATAGATGTATGCATGCATTTTCATAAACAAATTTATGAATATATATTACTTTCAAATATCCACTTAGAAACTATTCATATTAAGAAGAGTGCAGAAATATGGTGACATGAAAGTATAATTGCTACAGGTGAGACTTTTTGGATCCCAGGTATTTGTAAATATGTATTTCTATGTTTATTTTATATCTATTTATGTGTGCTTGCCATGCATTAGGCATCTACAGGCAAAGCAAATAAGCCAAATTCATACATTCATAAAGCTTGCATTCCACTGGAGGAATATTAAGTAGGAAAAGGAGGTTGCAGTATGTGCTATGTTGAGAAATAAAACATGATAGCATGATTTAGTAGGCATCAATGTAGCCCTACCTACTCAAGAAAGACTCTCTAGAGAGGTGGCAGTTAGATTGGGACTGAGGATCTGAGTGATGGGAAAACACTCAAAGAGGCATCCTTCCAGACTGAGAAACAGTACTGCAAATATGGGCAGACAGGAAATACCTTCGAGCCTTGCAGCGTCAATCCCAGGACCAAGAAGAAGACCAGTGCAGGAGAGCCAGAGGGAATGAGGAGGAGAGTGAAGGAGATGAGGTCAGCCAAGTTAAGCAGTTTGGATTTTAGCTGCATTTTAATACATTATTGCTGACACTGTAGTCTGAGAATTGAGATTTTGGTGGATTTTAATCAACGTCTAACATTAACTTACTATATGACTCAGGAAAACTTATATCCTTTCTCTTGGCCTCAGAGCGACCTCAACTATGAAACAAAGAGATTATGGTAGAAAGTCGATGATCTATGAATTCCTTTTGAGTGCTAACATGCTATGATTCTAATCTTTGCCCTCAAAGATGAAGTTGAACACTCCCTTTACTTAAAAGTCCTGAGGCTCCTGTGAACTAGAGAAGTATAACTCAGGGCATGCTGGTCATTTGCCCTGCGTTGTAAACCTGCCAAGCCTGAGGATAGGATGAAGAGCCAAAGACTGTGTTTCCCTGTGTTGTTGACATTTCTTCCAAGACATATTTGCTGTGGTTTCTCTTATTTTTTTCCTGTCTTCGATACTTTTCCAGTTTTTTCTAAGTTCCTGGATAAAGCCTTTTCTCTTTTCTAATCTATCACTGTGCTTTAAAAAAAATAGAAGAAAAACAGTAAAAATAGAAGTTATTAACTACCACTCAACTGTCTCAGAAACCTTGGTTTCTAATTTCCTAGTATTTGTTAGAAAATAACATACAGTTGTTTTTCTTTGTAAAAAAAAAAAAGGTGCTTGAACATCTAACTTTGATGGAAGTCTGATCACATTTTACAGATTACCAGTTGGCAATACAATCAATCAATGTATGGATTCCCAACACCAAAGATCCACTGTGACCAAAGATTAGTTTTCTCTAGCCATAAATAATTTAGAAAGCCTACTAAATAAACACTTCAGTAGACTCATAAGGTTGCTAAATAAACAAGCAGTACACACACAAGATAAACCTTTTAATGGAATGGCTAAGAGATTGGACTTTTAAAGAATATTTACCTTGGAACCAAGATAAAACCCAAGACTGAGTTTAAAGAGACAAATGGAACACAGAATGCACCCTGTCTTCTGTAAACCAAGAAGGCAAGAGCACTACCCATGATCTGTGGTATGATGGGCTTCAGGGATCCAATTCCAGCAAAGAAAAAGAAAATTGCTCTCACTTTTGAACAATATAGAGATTTGTGAATTTGCTGTTATATGATTGCTTTGTGTTTCAGGGGCCAAAAATGCACCACTTGGGAAACAATCCTATTTTTTTTTTTATGGAAAATCATGTCTGACATACAGAAATCCCATTTGTGAGAAAGGTGTATCTTACAAAGTGACTGTGAACTAAGGTAAACAAACACTAGAGTTGCTAACAACGTGAGTCACTTGCAAAGCATTGCTGTAACTACAACCAAGAATTGTGCTTGATGACTTGGTTTTGACGCCGCTCCTTTGGAAATCAGCAAAGTAAACTTGGAGAAGCGCCTCAGCTTCTTTGAATGTCACCTTCAACTGCCAAAGATGGTAGTTGGATTAAATGTTCTCATATTGTAATTCAATGCTGAAACGCTGAGAGAATATTTTAATGCTACATATTCCATTTGCATGCTTCCATGCTAAGTGCTTGAACAGTTCAACAATTTGATTTAAAAGAAAAAAAACTGAATCTGTGAAACAGCATTAGCATTTTGCTAACCAGAAAAGGCCATGATTTATCTCAGTAATACAGTAGACAGGGCCTTCAAGCTGTAACAAAATTCTGGCTGCCCTTCCAAGTTAACCATCAGGGAAAGAATGTATCACCTCTCTTGGCCATAATGTCTTCACTTGTGACATAGATAATAAGACTATTTTCATAGCAATTGTAAGTAGTGTAGAACTCATATCATGGAAGAAGTCACATTTCAAAATCTAATTCTGCCAGCTAAGGAGTCTGTAGCTTGAAGAAAATATGTTTAACTTCTAAAGGCCTCAGTATTTTCATATTTAAAATGAAGGTAACAGGGCAAGTGAGTTGAAATAGTTCTTATCAGGATAGAGTCAAATATGTATTACAGTATTTAGAATGAGACTTGGCATCAGTCAATGTTAGTCATGTTCGATTGGAAAGAGTAGCAGGTGTGAGCATGTCATGTGAAAATCCAGGCACGAGGCAGAGAAAACTCATCATGCTTTGAAGACTAAGGAAATAGAGTCCTGTGTACCGGATTGTGAAGAAAAGACTGGGAGATTAAACAATGGCCTGGTGAGACTGAACTGGTAACAAAGAGTAAGAGGAAAGTGTAACAAATTGGAAGACAGGATAATTAAAACTATAAGATACAAGAGAAACATAAATTCGATTTTCACAGAAAGATGACAAAATAGTGACATGAAAGAAAACTGTTTAAGTCCTAAAATAATACAGAAAGGAAATAACAGAGGGAGACAAAGAAACATTGGGTACCCTCTGTTTACTACTGATAGAGTCCTAAAATCTTCAACTTGCCATCTCTTGTCACCAAACAAAACCTCCAGTATTAGTATTGGGTTATATCTAATTGAGTTGTTGGCCAAAGGGGTCCCATGGGAATCCCCAAATAACCAGACTGTTGCCAAGGCTATAAGTTGCTCTCCACAAACTGATTCAAAGGCCCCATTGCTGAAAACAGCACCTACACAAATACTTTAACACAGAGAGGTCAAGCTCGTATCTTTACCCAGCTTCCACCCTACATGCTAGCATCTTTGGTACAGGAAAGTACTCGGCATGTTACTAAAGGAGAAATGAAAACACCAACCAAGCCACAAACCCTCTGATTTATAATGGTATACATGCCTGCAAGATATGCTAGGGCAATGGTGGCACAAAGCTTATGGGAGTAACCAACACCTATCTGATTTGACTTAAGCCTACTATACGAGATGGAACCCATACACAAGATGGAACCCAACACTGCTTAGGTAACCAAGAACCTAAGACTAGGCAGATAGCCAAGGGACCTAGGGTAAAACCAAATACTAGTGTTCTAAAATCCAAACAAAAAAGTAACAATAAAATGACTCCTAATGACATTCTTCTGTGTTATATTTATAGATCAGTGCCTTGCTCAGCTATCAGCAGAGAAGCTTCCTCCTGCAGCAGATGGGAACAAATACAGAGACTCAGTCAGACATTATGCAGAGAATGAGCGACCTTGCAACAATCAGCCCTGAATGGGAAGTCTCCACCAAATTCCTCTCCTCAGAGCTCAGAGAACTCCATGAAAGAGGAGGCAGAAAGAGTGTTAAGAGCCAATGCTGATGGAGGATACCAAGAAAACAAGGCCCTCTAAATTAACATGATAGATGTACACATGAACTCAGAGAGGCAGAGGCAGCATGCAGAGGGGGCCTGCATGGGTCTGCACCAGATAGGGTCCTAGAACTGAAAAAAGAAGGGGACACACACTCTTCATTCCTAATCCAGAAGCCATCTGCAAGTGATAACCACTCTCCAATGAAATTTCGTTTCTTTGAAGGGAGCTGACTGGGGAAACAAACAACCCTTAAGGGTAGTTGCATGCCCAGCAGTAGATTAGTACCAGGAAAAGAACTCAAAGACATTTTTGTAGGGTCCTTGTCTCATGATGTCATGTCAGGGATTTCCCACTTTTATTTTTTATCATTTTTTAATTTTAATTTTATTTTATTTATTTTTTTATCTTTTTATCCTACAAGTTTTTTGTGTATATAATATGGCTTCCAGTTTAGTGTTTTTATGGGATTCCTGACCTTGTGAATGAGTGGGTCTCTGCTTCTTGTGCCTGCTCTTGGACTCTTTTCCTTCGGTTTCTTTTTTCCCCAATTCAGATGTGTTGTTTTTAAGTTTTATCTTATTATATTATTATCTCCTAGAAGCCTGTTTGTTTTCAAAGACACAAAGTGAGTGGATCCAGATGGAATAGGAGGTGGGGAGAAATAAATATATCTTCAATAAATAGGAGAAAAGAAAAGGTTCAAAGTAACAAGTTGCAAATTTAAAAATGAAAGGAAAGAAGCTCTCAAAGTCGAATATATTTTGAAGAGATAGGAACAACAGCTGCCTAGCCCTGGTGGGCAGACATGGAGTTAGAGCCCCGAGGTTCCCCCATGACCAGCCCGTCGAAACTATCCATCTAAATACTGGCATGTGATCATTCCCTCCGCAGCGCTTAGTGTTTTACTGTAGCCATTAGACATCACTGCCAAAAATGGTCTGAGGTTAACCATTCAAAATCTGACTTTACCAGTGAAAACAGGGACTTGAATACAACCAAAGAAAGAAAGGTACCTGGAACTGGAAGAGATACAATCGAAAAGTCAACTGAAATGTTATTAATGGAAGAGATTTGTAAAATAAGGACTGGATGCTCTCTGCCCAAAACAACACTCTGATCGTTTGGAAAAAGGTCTTAGAAATAAGCATGCAAACAGAAATGAAAACTGCACGAGAAAGATAAAATAGGGGAAATTTCCCAAAAGTCGTAATGTCTAGACAACAGAACCATAAGAAAACAGTCTAGATTGTTTAACATCCAAGTAGAAATTTCAGAAAGAAAGCACTGATGAAAATGGAGGAAGTCACCAGGGAAAGAGGCTGGAGAGATGTCTCAGTGACTGAGAGCACAAGATGCTCTTCCAGAGACCCAGACTGAATTCCCAGCACCCAGCTGGCAGCTCTCAAGTTCCAGGTGATCCAGTGCCTTCTTCTGAACTCCACAAGCACCAGCCATGAGTGTCCTACATGCACAGAGACGTAAACAAAACACCCATACCCATAAAATAAATAATTAAAAAACAATGTCCTGAATTAAATAACGTAGTTACCACACACCTGGCATACTGAATGAAAATAGATTCACAGAAAGATAATCTTGAGGATTCTCACAGTATCATATGTACTTACAGCGGGAGACTGAAAGCATTGGGATCCAAACAAACTCTCGATTTCACAATGACGGAACTAAGAGCTGGAAGGTAATACAGCCTCCACATTTGTGGAGAAACTAAGTTAGTCCCTAAAATTCTACAGTCAACCAAGCTTTCCAAAAAAAAAAAAAGCGGGGGGGGGGGGGGGG
>CABHPR010124643.1:0-46429 GCA_902168415.1 Peromyscus melanophrys | reverse complement strand
ATCTATCTATCTATCTATCTATCTATCTATCTATCTATCTATCTATCATCTATCTAATCTATCTATCTAATCTATCTATCTATCATCTATCTTATCTATCTATTTATCTATCTATCTGTCTATCTATCTATATTGTGTTAACTATGTATCTCTTACCATCTGTCTTTCATCTCATAGAGTTCAATTTCTCAGGGAAATGCTATCATCTCTATCACCTCAAATATAGGAATGGATATATTTCTGTAGTAGGTATGTCTATCCAAATGTTTTTAATCTCAGTTTCTTGGTTCCTAGCATGTAGAATTTTTAAGATATGATAGAACCACATTTAAAGTCTGATTTGTGGTTTGATAAATCCTCAATGGTATAGTACTTACCATGGATATGTAAAGTCCTATTAACAATCAAGGCACCATATGTGGTTCCTAGTAGCACTGAGGGAATTTTCATGAAGGAGATGTGTCACTCTGGTTTCTTCTTATTTCTGTCTGGCTTTCCTGAAAGTTTCACTGCCTGGCCGCAGACCCATATTAAAGAGGACTAACTGATCATGAACTGAAATTTCCAAAACTGTGATCCAAAGTTGCCTTTTTTCTTTCTTGTTCAGTTGTCTCTTGTACTCTGTTTTAGTAATGGAAATCTAGAAAGCAGAAACTTGCTACTGAGCCTTGGTATAACTTTGTTCTTCCCTTGCATGATGATAAACAAGAGCTCCTTGGAAGTCTAAGAGGAGTTCTGAAGGAGTGGCGCCAAGAAAGCCTAATGTTCTGCATGTACATGTTAATAATCACATGTTAATAATTTTTTTCATATATGTTCAAAAAAGAATGCTAATAGAAATGTCGACAGTAAGGTTTAGAATTATTATTATTCAGATAGAAATGAAATTTAGGGAGTATCCATGTTGAATAACATACATGCGATTTGTTCACACCCTATGGCTGTGGTCATCTTACCTAAAATGAAATGGATTCTTGTACACAGCAGTTCAAGATGGCACAACAAAATCAAGTTGGATGACTATGAATACCTAATACTATCCACATTTGCACTGAAATCACAACCAAAGAAAGGCAGAGACTGATCTGTAAGTATTAATTTTGAACTGAAATTGATCATGTATAAAAGTTCCATCAAGGAGTTTTCCTGTACTAGAGACTACATATGCGGAGCATCCTGTCAAGCACTTTCCATTGTGACAATTTATATCCAGTAGGTGTTCGAAGTCTTGGCAAGTACATAACACTCACAGGTTGAGAAATACAGAAATGTAATTTTTGTGTGTTTTATTTTTTTTCTTTTGAGAAAAAAGCTCCAGAACACCATTTTCATTCAGACCTGAGAGACTAGTATACTTATGGTTCAAGAAGGCACAGGTATAGATGATTCTGGAGGGATAATATAACACACCATGTGAAAAAAATTTTTAGGTATGCATTTTGAAGGAGAGATAAAGTCTGTAGATTTCAAAGTGAAGTCTAGGAGTCGTAAATCTCTGTATCAAGACAAATATTCCTGTAAGAAGTAGCCTACAGAGTTATAGAATTTAAGTCAAACTTGCAGTATGGGGCTGCAGAGATAGTTTAGGAGTTAATAAAATGCTCTTGTCAAGCACCCAGGTTTGGTTCCCCAAACCTACATGATGACTAATGTTTTATTAACTCCATTTCCAAGGAATCCAATCTCCAAGGAATCCCTCCTCTAGCCTCTACAAGCATTGCACATGCATAGTAAACGGACAAACATTCAGGAAAAAAAATACTTATAATCATTAAATAAAAATAAATAATGAAACTTTTATAATTGTGTTGAAGACCCCAAGAAGAGACAGAAGACATGAACGAAGCATGCTTGTTGAAAAAGAAGATGAAAGAATAGAGAAAGGCAATCTGAGAGAGAAGCCACGTGTTTGGGAACCATAAAAGAAATATAAGGCTTTCAGCGCCCCAAGAATATAATTGGATTTCAGCAATGGAACATTCAGATTCGATATTTGACTTGCTAGGGTTGTATTTTAATTTGCACCATCGTCACTAGACATTTTCGTATCCCAGTTGGGATGGAGAAAGTTACAGATTCCTGCTCATCATTCTATATTTCAAGTAAGTAGTGATTTGTTTACAAGGCCCCAAATTTTGCCTGTTTTGCATTTCCAAAATGAATGTGAACTTGGTTTCTGAGCAATGGTAGAGCAGTGAAGATGGAGGACTCCTAGAGTAAGATGGACTGCATTTTGAAGTCAGAAAATTAGATGAATCCGTGTGAGTCAGGAACAGATCATTATAGTTTTGATAAGACTCCCCTACAGACCATGTATTAATGACTTTCTTCTTTGAATAAAAATATTAGGAAACATTAGAACCTACAAGAATTGGTAACTGGTAGGCATCCTTCCAGTGAGTAGGGCATAGTCTCAAAGGGCTTGTATGGGTCCTGACTTTATCCTTTTTGTATTTGACTACTTAAATATGAGATAAGCTAGTCTGCTACCCCTGGGCTCTCCTACAATGATGTAGTCTTGCCATCAGCCCAGGTTTAATGACTAAGTTCACCTTGAAATGAAGTTGTATAAGATATAGGACAAATTAGCCTTTTCTCTTTGCAAGTTGCTAGTCTTGGTGTTTTTTTTCTTCCCATAGTACCTAAAAGTTGTCAAACATGGCTTTCTACAGAGCCTTCTTGTGTGAAATAGACAAGATTACAGGATAAAGAGAATTTAAAACAGAATGCAAAGGAATGCACAATCAACAAAAGTCAGATGGAATTATAATTTATGATTAAAAAGGTTTTTATACTAGTCAGATATAAGAATTTAGAATGAAATAGATTGGACAAAGACTATGAGATAATCATTACCAAATTCACAGAAAATTTGAGTGACATGAACATGTCTAAGTAAGATTTCTCAGATGTAGTGGTCAAGACTTTAAAAAGACATTATTAAAATAGATGTACAGATGTGTCAAACTTTTGCAAGCTTTATAAAAAGTAAATTTTAATTTACTTTTTTTAATGTTATTTTTTGTGGTTTATGAATTGGATTAATCAATGCTTAAATAAGGTGATAATTGAAAAAGATTTTTATCTGCTATTTGACATGAGGATATCACATATTTATTTCTAAAGATTATAATGAATTTGAATGTTAAATAGATTATTAATGAACTCCTTGTTTCCTTATTTCTTTTTGGACAGTTTTAAATTCTTGTAAGGGATCAATCCAATCTAGAATGTTAAATAAAAAGAGGCTGTTATTCTTATTTTTTTTCAGCAATTAAAATTATCCAAGTAAGTTTTTATGAGGGGTAATTAAGAAATATTTGACTCTGAAAAGTAACATATATTAACATTCATTGATTACTTCTAGAAATGTATAAAAGTTAGAAATCTTTTATAAATTGGAAATGAATCTTGTCATTTTTAACATAAAATCACACTTCTTTTTGCATTTAGTAAAAACAAAAAACAAAAAACAAAACCATGGCACTGTGCATCAGTTATTTTTTCATGAAATATTACCAGTCTTTGGATGGATTCCTTCATCCCCTCAGAGTAAAACACTGACTAGCTCGTAGCACTTCCTGTGTACCACAGGAGAGTTCATTCAGTGATGCCATGGGTCATCTTTCTTTTTTGTTCAGGTTCCAGCAAGGGTATGACCTTATTTTCTCTTTAAAGCTCAATCTTGTAGAAAATGACACCAAGCAAGGAAACATTTCAGCCCATGCACGAGCACTAGCAAAGGAAGCTGAGGGCAAGGGCAGGGGAGTGTTAGGAAAAAAGAGAAGAGCGACTCAGGTGAACAGCTCTAATAGAGAGTTTAGAGTAGGCAGAGCAATGTAGTAGAGAGTCAAAGCTCATTGAAAAAGAATAGAATACAAAAAGTGGTGCTTTTATGGCATCAATTATTGGGTATTTTCTTTTTTAATTAAAGTGTATTAAAGAGTAAATAAAATATGACAGTGTGTCAAACTACTAAGAATTGAGAAAAGGGATTTCTCAGGGTTATGTAACATTTGTTTTGCTGAAAATTACACAGGGCAAATAACATAGAGGTGTCAGATTCCTGACAGCTTCCCACTGGGAAAATGACCTCTCTTTGAGAGATCAAGACAGGGACTGAGGAGAGAAAAAAAAACAAAAAACAAAAAACAAACAAACAAAAAAAACCCACAATCTCTATTTTATAATCTTATTAAAAGACTTTCACGAAACCATACAAACCAGGGATGACAGACACACAGCCCAGGTGAGTCATGAACGCATGAACAAATACATTTGTGAAGGACCTCAGGTTGAGGCTGGAGTGGTCATGTCTACACACCCTAGTGTCTGCTAGTACCACACTGGGAGAGTCTTGATCCAGAATCTCCACTTCTATCTATTAGGAACTGGAGAGTAGCTAGACCAGAGACTTGGGGTCAGAGTTCAACAGTCAGGGTATTTTCAAAATATGTAGAACATGAGTCATACAACTTGTATAGGGACACATTCCATTATGATTTAAGTGTGATATATTATTCTTGTGTTTCAATATTTGGGCTGTATCTAGTGACACTGGCTTGGAAGGTAATGAAATCATTCATCTTGTGATCTAGTATCAGTAAAGAAAATATTAAATATAAAAAAATTTCTGACACAAAATATTTAGGAAATCTGGTAATTAAGAAAAGACCTAACCTAAGAATGACAAGAATAGAGGAAGAGAAGAATCCCAGTTCAAAGACTCAGAAAGTATTTTAAATAAAATCATAGAAGAAAATTTTCCTAACCTTAAGAAGGAGATACCTATAAAGGAACAAAAAGAACACAGAACACCAAATACATAGAACCATAAAAGAAAGTCCATCATAAATTAATAACCCAAACAGTAAAAGTATAGAACAAAGAAATAATATTAAAAGCTGAAATGGAAAAAGACCAGGTGACATTTAAAGACAAAGCTATTAGAATTACACCTGCATTCTCAATGGAAACTCTAAAAACCAGAAGGTCTTGGACTGATGTGCTGCGGATTCTAAGAGACCAGAGAAGCCAGTCGAGAGTACAACACCCAGTAAAAATTTCAATCATTTTAGATGGAGAAAGTAAGATACCCCATAATAAATTCAAATTGAAAAAAATTACATATCCAGCCTTACAGAAGGTACTATAAGGAAAACTCCAAAATCAGGAGTTTAGCTACCCCCGTGAAAACACATGAATCTTACACTACCAGAAAAAGGGAAATGTAAATGCATGAAACACACACACACACACACACACACACACACACACACACACACACTGACATAAGCACATATATACCAGCAACAGCAACACTATCATCAACAACAAAATAATGAGAATCTCCAATCATTGGTCATTGATACCTCTCGGTAACACAGGTCTCAATTACCCAATAAAAAGACACAAACAGAATGGTTGTGAAAAAAGGGATCCATCTTTCTGCTGCATACAGGAAACATACCTCAACATCAAGGATAGACATTACCTCAGGGAAAAATTTTGGAAAAAGTTATACCAGGCAAATGGACCTAAGAAGCAAGTTGGAGTAGTCATTTTAATATCTAACAAAAAAAGGCTTAAAAACAAAAGAATTAAAAGAAATGGGGAAGGACATGTCATACTCATAAAAGTAAAAATCCACCAAGATGATATTTCAGTTACTAACATCAATGCCCCAAACAAAAGAATCATTTGGAAAGGAAGAAGTCAAAGTATTGTTATTTGCAGATGATATGGTAGTATATGTAGGTGATCTTAAAAATTCCACCAGGGAACTCTTATACCTTATAAACATTTTAACTGAAGTGTCTGGATACAAAATTAACTCCAAAAAATCAATAGCCATCCTGTATACAAATGGCATATGGATTAAGAATGTAATCATGGAAACACCTTTCACAATAGCCTCAAATAATATAAAATACTTGAGGTAACTCCAACCAAACAAGTAGAAAACTTGTATGATAAAACCTACAATTCTTTGAAGAAAGATATTAAAAAGATATTAGAAGATGGAAAGATCTCCCCTGCTCATGGATTGGTAGGACTACAATAGTTAAAAATGGCCATCCTACCAAACACAATTACAGATTCAACAAAATTCCCTTCAAAATTCCAACACAATTATTTACAGACCTTGAAAGAACAATTCTCAACTTCATCTGGAATAACAAAAACAAAAACAAAAAAAAGTAGCTAAAACTATCCTGAACAATAAAAGAACTGCTAGAGGTATCACCATCCCTGACTTCAAGTTGTATTACAGAACTATACTAATAAAAAACGCCTGGTATTTAAATAAAAACAAATACATTGATGAATGGAATCAAACTGAAGACCCAGACATAAATCCATACAAATGAACATGACATTTTTGATAAAGAGGCCAGAAATACAGACTGCAAAAAAGGAAAGCATCTTCAAGAAATGGTGCTTGTCAAAGTGGGTATCTGCATGTAGAAAAATGAAAATAGATCCATACTTATCATCCTGGACAAAACTCAAACCCATGTGGACCAAGGGCCCCAACATAAAACCATATAAACTGAACCTAGTAGAAAAGAAAGTGGAAAATAGCCGTTGAACACCTTGGCACATTGCATGACTTTCTGAAGAGAATACAGATATGGCAGACACTAAGAACAACAATCAATAAATGGGGCCTCATCAAACAAAAAACTTTTGTAAGGCAAAAGACACAATGAGTCATATAAAGCTGCAGCCTTCAGAAAAGATTTTTACCAACTCCATACCCAATAGAGGACTAATATTCAAAATATATAAAGAATACAAGAAACTTGATATCAAAGAATAAAATAATCCTATTAAAATGGGAAATAGAACTAAAGAGAGAATTCTCAATAGAGGGATCTTAAATGTCTGAGAAACACTTAAATGTTCAACATCCTTAGTCATCAGGGAAATGCAAATCAAAGCTACTTTGAGATTACTTCCTATATCTGTCAGTATAGCTAACATCAAAAACACAAATGACAACTCATCCTTAAACAGGATGTCTCCATCATACTCCTCCCCTTAGGGTTTCAGAAATCCTGTGGAAGAGGAGAGAGAGGATAAATACCAAGAACACAAGGCCCCCTAAATCAACATGATCAAAGGTCATATGAACTCACAGAGACTGAGACAGCATGGACAGAGCCTGCACAGGTCTGCATCAGGTACTCTGAGAATATGTTATGGCTTCCAGCTTAGTATTTTTATGGGATCCCTGAGTTTGTGAACCATTTTTGTGCGTTTTCTTGGGCTCTTTTCCTTTTATTCATTTGTTTTGTTAATTCTTATGTATTATATTGTATTATATTATATTACATTATATTATGTTATGTTATGTTATATTTATTATATTTATTATATTATATTATAAAAAGAAAATGACAGCTCACACTGACAAGGATGCAGAACAATGGGAACACTCCTCTATTGTTGATGGGATTGCAAAATTATACAGACACTGTGTCAGTCAATATGGCAGTTTCTCAGAAAATTGGTGATCAATCTACCTCAGACCCAGCAATATCATACTTGGAAATATACCCAAAGTGTCCTACCACAAGGAAATTTGTTCAACTATGTTCATTGTTAATTTATTCATTACAACCATTAACTGGAAACAACCTAAATGTCTCTCAACTAAAGAATGGTTAAAGAATATGTAGTACATTTAAACAATGGAATATTACCCAGCTGCGAAAAAAAATAAAGTTATGAAATTTGCAGGTAAATGGACAGAATTAGAAAAAAATCTCATCCTGAGGGAGCTAACCCAGACCCAGAAAGAAAAACGTGGTATGTATTCACTTAGAAGTGGATATTAGACATTAAGTAAATTATAACCAAGATACATCCTGTAGACCCAGATGGTGTGTAATATTTTGTCTGTGTTCTGACAAATAAAGCTTCTCTGGAGATCAGAGGGCAGAACTACCCACTAGTTAACCATAGAGGCCAGAAAGTGGGGGAATACACCTTTATTCCAAGCACTAGGGAAATGGAGACAAGACTATAAGGCTGGTGGAGACAGGATCTCAGCCCCCTTTCAGTCTGAGATTTTGTGGAGGCAAGAACTCTCTCGTGGCTGCTGCTCTGCTTCTCTGATTTTTCTGCTTTGCCCCTCAATATCTGACTCTGGGTTTTAATTGCTAAGACTAATTAGGATCATGCCTTACCCAGAGATGTTAGGAGTGCTCAAGGAATCAAAGGAGACAGAGGACCTCAAGAGATTATGGCCCACAGAATCAACTAAGCAGGGCTCATAGGGGCTCACAGAGACTGTAGGAGCAAGCATGGGGTGGGGCCTGCAGGAGTCTGCAACAGGTCATCTGAGTACACTTTAAAGCTGTTAGCTTGGTGATGTGTGGGACTCCTAACAGGGATCAGCTGTGCCTTTGACTAATTTGCCTGCTCTTAGGACTCTTTTCGTCCTGTTGGGTTGCCTTGTTGTAAAGACTTTTGCCTTATCTTATTGTATCTTTTGTCATATTTGTTGTTTCTTGAAGGCTCGCTCTTTTCTAAAGGACGATGGGGCTGGAGTAGATCCGGGGAAGTCGGGAGGTGTGGGAGGAAGCTGGGAGGTGTGGAGGGGAGGGAAACTGGGATGCATTACATGAGAGAAGAATCTATTTTAATATAAAAGGAACTTTAATATACTGATGATATAATTTAATTGTCTTTTCTGTCATACAAATTGTCCTATTGAAACACAATTTTCAAGAAAAAAAAAAACACACCTTATTTTCTCGGTCTCCTGACATAGTTATCAGATTCTAGTATCTGATATCTAAAAGATTTCCTTAGTTTAATTATTCTTCATCATGTTCATTATTATTTTGTACATTCATATATTCTTTTATCCCCTATATATGCGATTTTACCAGCAACAAAATTTGCTTCATTTTTGCTCAGTTCTTCCTGAAAGTTGGTCAGTTAACTTCTTAATTCAAGGAATCAGAACTTTCTTCAGCTTATATATTCTCCTAATTCTTTCATCTATTATTATCTTTCTTCCACATTATTATCATTAATATTTTTCTCCTGTTGAAATTTTATTTGCCCTTAGTTATGATATTTGATTCCTCCTGTCTACAATCAAGTTATTGTTTTTATATAATGTTAAGGTAATATAAACATATGATTTAAACCTTTACATTTAATACAATAATGTTTCATTTTAGATTTAATTTATTTCAATTATTATACAAAATGTATTAAATATGTGAATTGTTATGAAAATGTTAAATCAATTAAATAAATTAAATTTAAAAATATAAAATATTAATATTTCAATGTAAACCAGTATTAAAAGTAATCAAAATAGATTTGATTAGATTTTTCCCTTTTTAAAAATATACTTATTTTCCAACTTCTTGAGAATCATTCAAAGTGTTATTTTTAAGCAAATTTTGTTTTACCAATTTAAATGATTCTTCAGACAAATAATCACTGAATTTCAGTGTTTATGTTCAAAGCCCAGTCCTAACAAAGATGGCGGCACATCAAAGATTACATTTCTATCTTGAGCTCAAGTCAATTGCAGCATACTTTGGAGCTGTTTTCACAAAACTCAGATTACTTTTTTTTCCTTGTGGAAAAAATGCTAGCCTGTTCAAGGTCTTTGTTTCATAGTTGAAGAAGAGCAGTGGAGATTTATTAAGAGGAATACATGCCCTAATGTAAATTAAATTTCCTATCTGAAAATAAGCTTTAGATATGTGCAAAAATAACGAACATTACATTTAAAAGAGAAAATTACCCTTCTTGCGGGTTCTTCACTTCATAAGCAGAAGCTACATTAATGAAGATGGTAAATTATGGTCCTGTTTATAAATAACAATACTGGATGAAAGAATACAGAATTCAGGACTGCACAATTTCTAAGGATCACAATATAGAGAAGAGTCAATAGTGAAACAGTCAACTCAGAATTTCCCCTTTAATTTTCAGAAACTTACTGCAAAATGTTCTTTTGTGGTAACTTGCCATATTTGATTTATTTCTTACTCCCTTTAAATTGCAAGGTCCTGGTAAGCAATTTGCTTAATCAGTCAGTACATTCTGTCACAGAGTCTTGTGTAGTCAGCACCTGCAAGAGAAAAATGCGAGGCTGGGGGCTGAAGGAGTAATTTGTAGAACATGTGGGACCTGGAAACTAGGACATAATCAAACTTGCTTCACAGTTCGTCTTAGACAAAGTCAGAGGGAGGGAAGGTACTGTAAAATGCTAAAAAATAAATTTAAACAGAGTAGACATTAATGATGGGAATAGACTATTTTCAATTAGATTTAAGAGCAATCTTTGGAAGAATACAAAAAAGCCATTTGTGTCTTTTTAATGAAAAAAAGAACTGTCAAAGTAAGAGCCATTCAATGAATGGGGAAATTTTTAATATCTGCTTCTAAAAGTAGTTATTATTTTCCTTTAATGACATGGAAAAAACAACTGTTACATAGTTGATTTCCACTAGTGAAAATAACTACTATTGAGATTTTCCATGTTAATATACAGGGGTATTTTGAGTAAACAAGATAATACTTGAAGAGTTTGAACATTGACCTGATAGATGAAACTTCAATAAAAGATCTGAAGGATGGAGAGAGAGTTTGGTGGTAAAGAAAACTTGCTCTTCCTCTAGAGGACTACCCAATACCACTTTTGATGGCTCACTGCCCATAATTCCTGTTCAGCGTATTCCTAGTTCTTTCTTGTCCTCTTCTAGCTTGCAAGTGTACCTGTACATTATACTCAACAACATACATAACATAAAACATATACATACAAATACACACACACACAAATAAAATAAAACAAATCTTTAATTTCTAAACATTCCCAAAATAAACAACTTTTCTAAAGTGTCATTTTTAGAAAGGCCAGAACAATTTATTTTATTTTATTTTTGGTAACTAATAACTGAATTCTATTTTTATTCATTTGGCAGAATTTGATTTAAACGGTGAGTGGGAAATTTCACACACATTATCAAGTTTGTTTTAATCAGAACACAAATAACAACAAGTTTAATGAAAACACATTTCTATCAGGCTTGAGAAGAAGAGAAGACATTAATTAATAACAAAATGAACTGGAATAAAATTGGTATCCATAATGATTTTGAAGGACATGCTTTTAAAACGTCATATCCAGAAGGAAATGATTGATAATATAAAGGGAATTTCCTTTTCAGTTGATTGTAAAAGTTTGGAAATTACTCTAAGGATTTCAGGTAGAGGAGGATGATGCTAATGCAATACTATCTAAATTCCAAGGCCCTGTACAAACAAGAGGACATGTATTTACACTCTATTTTGATAAATGATTCTAGACTTCCAAGTCAAAAACATTTGATTTAATGTATATTTTCTCTGTTTCTAACTGTAGTCATGTCATATGATATTTGTTTTACAATGTTTGCTGAGAGCATTCATAGAGGTTTGTACACAACATCTTTGAAGTAATGCTTCAGATAGAACTGTTCACTCAAAGTCAGCCATAGTCACTTTTATTTAAAATAACATATATAAAATCTGTGATTGAAATTTGTATTAATACCAGTATCAGTCATCTAAAATGGATAACATCTAAGAATTAACAGAAATTATTGGGTCAAACATAACTGAAACATTATTTTCATAGTAGCAGGACATTCCTCAGGACCTTTGATGAAGTCTACAACACTGGATATATTTTGTATCAACAACTTTTGGAAAGGGTTCATATGTACCAACAATTTCCACAACAGGACTCTATGTCTTTATCAACAATATGTACTCCAGCATTGCACAACCAAGTTACAAAATGATCACAAAAATCCCAAGATATCTAAAGTTTAATTTTGAATTGAGACATGTTTACAGCTACCTTTCTTTATAGCAGCCTGGGGCCACAGAGTGGACTTGCCTGTATCTGGTTACTGTATCATTTAAATTATAGAGTTATAGTATTTATCAACTAGAAAATATGCATATAGTATCTTGAATTTAATTATTCATTTGTTCCAAGGATTGAACTCAGGTCATCAGGCTTGAGGAAAACAACCTTTATTTGCTGAACCATCCTGCTACTCATGTTAATATTTAAAGAAACTGTCTTTATTTGTTTTTAAAATGGATAAAATATTTACCAAATTCTACAAACACTACTTGATAGTCCTGGATCCCACATGAAAATGAAAATTTTAAACAGAATACAACATTTATGATGAAATATAAAGGAACCTGCTTATAGGAAATTTATAGAACAAAATTTACAGCTTAAAATGTTTTTGAAATATTTAACTTAAAAATGAAAATCATGGTTATTGTTCTATTTATAATCATAAAGATTTGAAGAATTAAATAGAACAACAAATATTTCAGAACTCCATAAGATTGTTACCAATAAGAGTGAGTTGGAGGCTTCTTAGACTCTAAACACACACAAGCACATGCACACACATTTTATTGTTTATTTCAGGGCAAAAAAAAATAAACAAATTAAACCTAAAAACATGGAAACCAGTATCATTTGTACTGCTTCAGATGAAACCCTGTTTTGAAGTTAGGCTTCTCAGTAGCTACACTCTTTCTATCCATCTGACATGGACCAACTTACTTGTATTTCAAAGTATTCACTTCCTCAAAAATTAAAAGGTTAGAATACTATTTGAATGTTAGAATCTAAAGGTGTTGGAATGTGCTGTGTTTAATGTTGCTAATAATCCTCAGGCAGGTGAAGGATGTTCCATATGTCTCACGGAGGTAGATCTCTTTTTTTCCAATAACAAAGTTGAAGTTCATCCTCATGCAAATCGACCTTTTCAAAATAAATAAAAGTTTACCCTCTTGAAAGTGAAGTTTTGTATTCCGATGAAGAGAAGTGATCTATAGTTAGTTTCCAACTCACAGTATGAGAGAGCCCTCATCCACTTTGCATATAAATAGTTAGTACTGTTCATTAGCCTATAATGTTTGTATATGAAGGGGTTCACTGCCCCTGGATATTGTCATTTAATTGGAGGTGTAAGAATTCTTTAAAACCTAAAATCAGGAGCAGGAAAATCAAGTGCCTGCTGCTGTGAACCACAGATGGGCTACAGGCATAAACAGCTAAGGTCTGTGCTATGTGCCCTGCTATTATTGGAAAGTAAAACCAAGAGTCAAGTGGTTTTCCTTGACTTCAGCAGCTGTGATGTTGTGTTGACAGGGCAGTAGGCAGTTGGTGGATGGCAGAGTCTTGAGAGCAGCCTACCGTCTGCTTTTAACCTATCACCTACTTGGAGAAAACTAGGCTGCACAAAACATAAATGCTGTTTGGACACAAACTGCATTCTGTGTCACTGGTTTGTCTAAGTAGAATCCAGAGCAATATACATAACACTTTGTTACTTCAATGCTGTATTTTGGAATATATGTTTTAGTTTGATTACAGTAATGACAATGCATTACAGAGAAGAACAGATTTGAGATGATTTCTTTTTTGACCTGGGGAAATAATAGCAGGGTAAGAAGTTAAATTAATATTTTTTGGAAAATATTAACCATCATATATGAACCTCGTTTTACAGGCATGATCTCTTTAGGATCTATTTGTAAGTACTGACCAAAAAATAGATGTGTAGAGCTTTGAAATTAAAAAAAAAAAATCTTAACCACGCCCCCTGTTTTCATGAGTTTTCTGAGCCTCAGGTATACGGGTTGTTTTGTAGATGTAGTAACTATGATTGGGCAACTCACAGTAACTTTTTCCTGGCATTTTGCCCAGGGTGGACCACTGTAGTTACTTTCATGCAAAATACAAAAACTTCATACAAAATAAGATTCTTTGAAAATGGCTGAGGGCTATAGTTATCTTTTGGTATTAGGGAAAATATTTTGAGTGCGATTAGAAACTATAGTTATTTAGGCTCATTTTACCAGTAGTTTCTCCTCTAGTGTCTATGATCGCTCTAGT
The DNA here is from genome assembly GCA_902168415.1 of Peromyscus melanophrys. Classification (NCBI taxonomy): domain Eukaryota; kingdom Metazoa; phylum Chordata; class Mammalia; order Rodentia; family Cricetidae; genus Peromyscus; species Peromyscus melanophrys. The sequence goes on along the minus strand of CABHPR010124643.1, from coordinate 32,475 downwards.
CGCAGGTACATGATTAGGTTTGCAGGAACTGACATGAGTTATCTCCTGGTAAGCCAGCCTTGAGTCCACTTATATGCCTGATGATTTCTTCCAAGATACAGGTGCCACCGTTTCATGCTTCGGGATAGTGTGCCAGTCTGTGTGCTTTGCCCTGCAGGCTACTACTGGGTAGGTCTATCTTGGTTACTTTTCTTCCTCGGCATCTTACATAGCACTTTCAATCACTGTGGAAGGTATTCCTTGTGAAGGATGTTTTCATTTAAATTCCAGCTTGGTTACTCTGCATCCTGTGTCTGCAGCACGTGATGTCATCAGCAATAATAGAGTCTCACCTTCAAGTTCTGGGGTGCAACCAAATACACGGTGAGGTAAATGTTGATCTTTTGGATCCCCCTGATCAACAACTTGAATGGAGTTTTTCTTATCTGGCATTTTGGTTTTTGCTAGTCTATGGTTCCAGGGTGAAAAATAAATCAGTATTTATGATATAACACCATATACGTACATATGTTCACTTGTTTATGTATGCATGAGCACTCCTGTGTGTTCAAATTATGAAATAACATTTCACTGTGAGTCTTTCAAATATCCTTAGTGTTACTTATCTCTCTTCATCTCAGTCTCTCAGCATTAGCCTCTATCCTAGCTTTGGTCTCCCTATTAACCCCCTCCTTCTGCCCTTTATTCCACTTGTGTCTAAGTCTCTTTTTTTGGAAATCCTTCACCACTTAGGACCCAGGGTTTCTTACTACTTTCTCAGATGCTGTGGCTATTCCATACTATGCCCTAAAAGGTAATGATCAGTTCTAAAATTCACAAATAAGAGAGAACATGTGCCACTTGACTTTCTGGGTTATTGAGTAATAAAAATTTGTGATACTGTCTCACTCAAGTGTTCAAGAAATTGAGTTATATGGCAGTTAAGAATTTATCAATATTTTTCAACTTTTAACCAGAATCTTTGTGACTAAATTCAAGATTTCAGTAATCAAAATGAGAGTTGAGAAGAAACATGCCAAGAATATAATGCGTCATAGTAAAATTGATTTCCCAGGAGATCAAATGCTATGAGCCATTCTCTGGTTATTAGATTTGCTCACAAAATTGGCTAGTTCAGATATCCTGATTCTTATTCATCAAAGAGTTAACTTTTTCTATGGTTGGCACTGTGCAAGTTAGTGGGTATGTGTAATTATGCAACATATGGAAAAGTTGAACGCTTTCTTGAGTATGCTATTTTGAAGGCTTTGTAATACCACTCATTATTCTGTTTGACTTTAATTGAGTTCTTAGGTGGATATGTTAAAGATTAATGAACCATTTAGCTAAAATCAAGACTTAACAGAGATGTGAGGATAAAAAAGAGAATAGATGCTATAATAGCTAAAGATTTTCCCTTTTCCTTTTGCAGATTTCATATCCTGAGGACTTTATGGGAAAAAATGAAGTAGTTATAGTCAATCTCTTGGTACATGTGCAGTGATCCTATATCCTTGCCATAAAAGCTGATATGCATCCAATGTGGAAATATATAGTAATCGGGTTTGTAGTAAGACCCATAATCCACCTCAATACCATTGGTCTGAATTGAGCAGAATGTGCATATAATAAATTCATTACTTTACTCAAAGTAAAAGTGGAACTTCCCAATGTGTATCAGTCACTAGCTATAATTTTTTTTACAAAGAAGTTTGGTAGAAAGTCCTAGTGTAAGTGATTTATTTAGTTTGTGTGTGTGTGTGTGTGTGTGTGTGTGTGTGTGTGTGTGTGTATGAAGCTCTTTGTAATAAAGTTCTCATTTAAATTCCATAATTCAGTCTTTTAGAATAGTCATAGATTTTTGTAAATGCTAACAATCATTATTATCTTAGAATATTTTATCACTTTAAAATGAAATTACTCCTCCTTTAACATTTACCTTTGTTTATTCCCAAAGTGATAGGTTCACAAAACTACTAATTAACTTTCCGTCTTTGCAATTGATGGTTAGGGTTAACTGTTAACTTGACAAGACATAGAAATACCTGGAAGATAGCTTCCAAATGAACCTCTAGGGAATTTTCTAGATTGAGTTAGCCTCTAAGCATACTTGTAAGGAATACTATATATTAGGTTAATTGAGGTACAGAGACCCACCTTAGTTACAGGTCTAAACTTTCAATTGTCTGTGGTCCTGTAAGAAATAAAAAAGAGAGTCGAATTGAGACATGGGGTTTTTTATTGTTGTTGTTGTTGTTGTTGTTTGTTTCCTGATTGCCAATACCATAGCTGCCTCAATGTCCTGCTATCATGAAACTTCTACTACGATGGACAGGACCCTCTGTGTCCAAATAAACTTTTTCTTTCTTAAGCTGTTCCTGTCAGAATACTTTTAACTGGAATAAAACATCTAATTAAAACACAGGTTTTTATTTTCAGCGTATTTCACCTAAATAGTATCATGGGGTATTAATGTTTTTTGACTTTTTTAGTTTTCTGAAACATCACACCACTAATCTTTACCTGGGTTGGAGCATATCTTTGAACAATAAATATCCCACCACACAGAAGACACTTTAACAATTTATCATGAGATGATCACTTGAATCATCTCTACTTTTCTGATTTGTTAAATACCATAATAGTTAATATCAATATTTTAATCCTTTAAGACCAAGAATGGTAGATAGAGCTAATGTTCATCTGTTTTAAAGTGAATTACTGTTGTCACATCAAGTTTTTATTAAAAAAAAAACAACAAATGTTGTGAAACATTTCATTTTTCTAAAATGCATTATGGATATTTGTTTCTTAATTTCTATCTAAAGGATACATTCCACTTGGTAATCTCAGAAGAGTGTCAACCCTCCAGACCCATCAACTGAATATTTATCCACTTGTCTCTAGCCTACAAGAATAATATCAGACCACCCTAGAGGGCTAATCATAAAGTGGTACTATATTTATTCATTTTGTCTGAGCTCTTTGCTCATTTGTTTTGTCTTGAAAGATGGTCTTACTCTCTACAGCTCTGACTATCCTGAAACTCACTATGTAGACAAACTCACAGATGTCTTCAGGTATCTTCCCGTTTCGGCCTCCCAAGTGCTGGTGTTAAAGGTATGGACCAAAGCAGATATTTTAGATCTTTAGTCTTGTGTGGGTCTTAGTACATACTGCCTGCTCAATAGATCTTGGCTGAATCAATAAATTGATATAAGAAAAAAATGCATTCATGGGTAATGTCCTATTCTCAGGAGAAATAACTTTTATTTCGATTTTATCCTCTTTTTGGTGATACATCCTTTCAGTGAGATGCAATCGAAGGCATCAAAAGGATACAGGTTCATTTATAAATCATCCCTTGTTAAATGAATGCACTTTGTGAGAAAATGTCCTCTAAGAAATTTGTAGAGGCACTACTGTGTATTTTCAGTTTCCTCAGAGTTTATAATGTTTGATATTGTCTACTATTATATTAATGTGTATATTGCCATTGAGTCTACATTTCCTTGGGCTGAGAATGTTTAAGTGAATCAAATAACCTCCTTCTAATCTCAGAGGACTTGGAATGGCCCTGACAACTCATATGTTCTTTTTTATTCCAAATATTTTTATGCAATATATTCTGATCATGTTTTTCACTCCTTCAAATAATCCCAGGTACTCACCACCTCACCTTCTTAAGAAAATGTCATTAGACTATTTGTCCTAAATGAAATTCTTAATTATTTGTTCAGTTGGAACCTAGAAATTTCCCTGTAATTCAGAACCTTTTGTTTGGTCTATAATAAATTATACCATGTCATTTACATTTCTGTAAATTTTGCTGTTGTTTTTTTCTCTTGCCACCACTTGTAAATAAAAGATAGCTCTACAGCTGACAATATGACCTCTGGCACTCTGTGATTTCTTCTCTTCTGGCATGTTCAGCTTTAAGGTTGATGGGACTGGGCAAACATACTGTGTGTCCTGCAGCTACACTCTGCAGGTACACTTTCCACTTTCACAAACTAACATTGTTTATTCCTGATTTATTTTGTATTACTAGTATTATTTCTTTGGTGGATAATGTAGAAATTCAGGTGAACTATAGCATCTAAACGTGACACTGAATGCCTAGAGGGAAGACACTGGTTTTGAGTACTTCCTAGTATTGCACAGAACCCGAGTTCAGTTAGCAGCACCACATGGTGGCCCACAGACATCTAAAACTCTCAGAAAGGAAATGAAATCATCATCTGGCCTCCAAAAGCACCAGGCATACATACAGTGCATATTCATACATGAAGGAAAAACACTCGTACACATAAAATAACAATAAATAAATCTTTTTAGAAGGTGTTAACTAAGTCAAGTGAAAATTTCCCCTTAATTTTTTACTTTGTTAAACTCCAATAACTCACGCCTATCAGCTTACCTAGCAAAATGCAGATACTGACTGTTTTGATCTCCTTGAGTAACTTGCTACTTGTTATTACATTCCAGTTGTTGCTTTTCTTCTCCTTGAATTTTTTATAAGTTATAGATCTTGTTGCCATACCCTCAGTCCAGAAATTTGTAACTAATAAGTGATTGACTCATTCTATGCAAAGTTCTACAAGGCACAAGCACAGTTAAAACATGTTAAATTCACTTGGTAAGGCCGTGCTAATAAAACTTAGATGGATTGGTATGAACTGAGCCCATCAGATATTTTGCAGTGCAACTGTAAACAACATTTCTAGTCAGTGACAGCTTTTGGCATATAGCTCATAGATTTTGTTTCTATTTTGAAACAGCATGGTCCCAAAATATGCTTCTAGACTTTGAAAAGCTTCTATGCAGAAATATATCGAACTAATGGTACGGAAGATTTGTATCTCACTGTACATACTTTGTTCTCCCCAGCTGTTATTTGGTGCTGAAACTCCAAGACTGTGCATTTTTCAAATAAATTGGTGGAGCTATTGCTGCAATGGGATTTGACAGAACAACACATCCATTTCTTTTCTGATTCAAGTTTCATTGTTGTATTAAGTCTATTTCATTTTCTTGAACTCTTTCACTGAGTCAGTAAGATTATAAACTTAATATAAATAACTATAGATGATTTAGGACATTCGAAAGTACTGGAATAATGAGATTTCATACAAAAGAGTTTCCTTTTCTAGTAAAAAAAAAAAGATAAGCTATGCTCAAAACTGCATCTGAGGTCAAGAATGCCATTTTCCTCAACCAATATAATTTCTAACAGCTTTCTAAATGCTTATCCATGTACCCACAGATAAATGTAGCTCTCAGCCCTTATAAAAGAAGCTTCCTTTTGGTAATAGAGACCATCACAGAGATCAACAACTGGTGAAAATGCAGAGCATCAGCAATTTTGGAGTGTTTAACAACAATTGATGGTTCTACAACACAAACCCCATACCTAAGGCTCAGGGAATATCACTACAGAGGAGGCAGAGGACTGGAAATGCTATAGTCCCAGGATACTTGATTTCAGGTAGTGTCTGTGGGGCATGATGGGGAAATGCACAGAGGAAGTCTCGACAGTATGGCTGCCTGAACAAGAAAAGCCCAATGACATACCAGCTTAGACACCAGCCTGGAGAGGTGAAATTCCACATGGTCTCACCACTAGATGAAGAAACTTAAACTGTTAATGGCTGCTTATAGTGGGAGAATAAGTCTCCTCCAGGGTCAAACTGCCACATAGTCAGTCCAAAACCGAGTGGTCGGCCTAGGACACATGTTTAAAAACATAAACTGATTGAGTAATTTGTATATACAGATGTCTAAACAAGTAAAACTATTAATTAAATAAAAGATAATTTGATAGTGAGTTGAAGGAGACAAAAGAATTTGTAGGTGGAGGATGGGCGGTTGTGATATAGAGGCAGTAGTGTATGACATTCTCAAAATAATAAAATAATACACTGTGAAGCACTTTCAGAGGAATAATAAAGTATTATTTGGTAAATGCAGATGAGCATTCAGGAAGCAGGGTCTTGTATTTGACCTTGCAGTGTCCATGCAGAGACCTTGCTGACCTATCCACTTCACTCACTCTTTATTCTCAAATATCAAAAATGAGAGACATTTAGAAGTAAATTATAAATGAAATTTTAGCAATTTTACAAAATTATCAAGAATTTAATAATATTTTTAAATTTAGATTTATTTGTTTCCTTTTAATATTTTTTGTTTTCTTTTGATTTCTATTTGTTCTTTTTTTTATAAAGAAAATAAACTCATCATCCTTTGTCTGGATCTCCTTCACAATGGGACTGTCACATGATTATGAGTAACTGCTGTAGTGATCCTTCCCAATGGGACTGTCACATGATTACGAGGGTGCTGTGGTGGTGATATTTTCAGGAACCAACAGCCTGCTGTATTTCACAAGAGCATATTTCTCAACTCTGCTGTGACAGATGACCCCTTTCTGATTTTCTCAGAGCCAAGCTTCACACTCTGGATAAAGTCAAATAATTTCACATAACTTCTTTTTTCATATTTGATTATCAGAGAACATTTTTAGGAAGAAGAGTTGATCAGTAAAGAAATAGAAAGTAACAACCTTGTAATTTACAAGAAATTAGAGGAATATAGAAAATCCTGCAATTATAACGAATGCATGGGCAGTTACAATTACATTATAGATTTGGTCATCACCTAGTAAGGCTCCTGGTTGTCCTAGTTCTGCTCAAATTAAGATGCTTAAGGCTGTACCTACTATACCTGCTCAGGCTCCAAATAGAAGATACAGTGTTCCAATGTCTTTGTGGTTGGTAGAGAATAATGAACATAGGTAAAATGGCTGAGTTTAAGCATTAGACTGTAAATCTAAAGACAGAGGGTTGATCCTCTTTTTACCAAGCCTTAAGGTGATATTCATGTCGAATTGCAGATTTAAAGGTGTAGAAAACTACTCTACTAAGGCTATCTGATAGGCGGGAGAAGTAGATTGAAGCCAGTTTAGGGTGTTTAGCTGTTAACTAAAAGTTCATAGGTTTAATTCCTGTCAATCTAGATGAGGATTTAGCTTAATTAAAGCAACTGATTTGTATTCATTAGATGTAAGATGTAGTCTTGCAATCCTTATTCAGAAGTTAAACTTTTTGGTTTACTTAGGGCTTTGAAGGCTCTTGGATTTTTTATCCTAAACTTCATTTATGTAATTAGTAGTGGTGATAGTGGTAGGGTTATGGTGCTTAGAACTGCTAGGGAGGGTAGGATGATGTTATTTTTGTGGTTAGTGTGGTGGAGTGATATTTTGGAGTTGTTGTTTGTTGGAAATGTGGTAAGTGTAGTGGAGTAAATTAAGCGTGTATAGAAAAATAGGTTGATTGGAGCTATTATTGCTATTAGTGTGGCTAGTATGATATTGTTGTTTTTTTTAATAGTTTGGTAATGATAATTCATTTTGGTAAAAATCCTGTTAGTGGTGGTAGACCTCCTGTGGCTAGTAAGATTATGGAGATTGTTGGTGGTATTATTGGTGTTTTATTTCATATAAGTGATATGGAGTTGATGTTGGTAGATGAGTTAGTTTTTAGGATTATAAATATTGGTACTGTTAGGCTGATATAAATTAGTAAATTTAATATAGTAAGAGATGGGTTGAATGGTAGTATGGCGATTATTCATACTATGTGACTGATAGATGAGTAGGCTATGATTTTTCCTGTTTGTATTTAGTTTAGTCCGTTTCATGCCCCGATTAGTACTGATAGGATGGCTGATATTATTAGAATTGTGGGGTTTGTTATTTCGTATATTTGAAATAAAATTGATATTGGGGCGATTTTTTGTCATGTGAGAAGGATTATGCCTGTTTGAATTGGGATTCCTTGGGTTACTTCTGGGAGTCATGAGTGGAATGGTGCAAGTCCTATTTTTATTGCTAGAGAAATAAATATTAATGTAATAATATAGTTGTTTGTTTGAGGTTGTAGAGTTCATATTCCTAGTTGTTTGTAGTTTAGAATAATTGATAGCAGAAAAATTATTGAAGCTGTGGCTTGAGTAAGGAAGTATTTTGTTGCTGCTTCTGTTGACCGTGGGCTTGTGTTTTTTATTATTATTGGAATAATGGCTAATAGGTTTATCTCAAGGCCAAATCATATAAGGAATAGGTTGGTGCTTAGTATAGTGACTATTGGTCCTGAGAAGATTATGAAGTAAATAATAAGAAGTGTGATTGGGTTGATTAGTACGGGAAGGATTTAAACCAACATTTTCGGGGTATGGGCCCAACAGTTTAATTAGCTGACCTTACTAGTTTTAGGATAAGGTGTTTAGGTAGCACGTAGAATTTTGAATTCTTAGGCATAGGTTCAACTCCTATTATCCTAGAAATAAGAGGGTTTAAACCTCTATGATTTACTCTATCAAAGTAACTCTTTTTTCAGACATATTTCTAGGTGGAGGGGGGATGCCTGCTGTGAAGATTGGGATTGAGATATGACATATGCTTAGAGCTAATGTTAGTGGGAGGAAGTTTTTTCATAGCAGGTGTATTAATTGATCATATCGGAATCGGGGGTATGATGCTCGCACTCATAAAAATAAAGTGGTAAGTACTAATGTTTTAATTATAAAGTTTATTGTGAGTATTTCTGGGTTGTTTGGGTCATTGAACGGGCCTAAGAATACAACTGTTGATAAAGCATTTATTAAGATGATGTTGGTGTATTCGGCTATGAAGAATAGGGCAAAGGGGCCTGCAAGCATGTTCTACACTGAATCCTGATACTAACGCTGATTCCCCTTCTGTTAGGTCAAAAGGGGCTCGGTTTGTTTCTGCTAGAGTTGAGATATATCATATTATTCCTAGAGGTCTGGTTGGGATAATTAATTATAGGGTTTCTTGGGTAAATATTAGTGATTGAAGGGAGAATGATCCGTTTATTAGAAGTACGGATAGTAAAATGATTGCTATGGTGACTTCATAGGAAATTGTTTGGGCGACTGCATTATAGAATCTGCAGCCAGGTTTGAGTCTCAATAATGGTCCCAGGGGTTGTTCTCAACTTCTGGGACAGGCCTTAAAACCAATTAAAAAGAGGTTAGTTACTCCTAGTATATACCTGCCGCTATTTCACCAACGGGCATGTCTCTCCCATTTTTGGATTTTTGTCATCGTGGAGCTCATAGTTCACAACAGGAAAGATTAATGTCTACGTTCATTCTCTGAGAGGATGCACCTTCTAGCACTGTGAAAGTGACCCTGTAGGAACGAAATGAATACTTGCTTGATTTCTCCATGCCCTATGAGTCAAGTATATGTTTTCTTAAGCAGTAGAGTATTACCATAAAACTCTGAAGAGTAACTGTGGGGGTATTGTGTTCCCCAAAATATTGTGTATGCTAATAAACTTATCTGGGGTCAGAGAACAGGACAGCCACAATATTAAACATAGAGGTTAGGCAGTGGTAGCACACGCCTTTAATCCTAGCATTCCAGAGACAGAAATCCCTCTGGATCTCTGTGAGTTCAAGGCCACATGGGAAACGGCCAGGCGTGGTGACCCACACCTTTAATCCCAGAAAGCACACCTTCAATCCCAGGGAGTGGTGGTAGAAAGCAGAAAGGTATATAAGGCGTGAGGACCAGAAACTAGAGGCATTTGGCCTGGAGAGGCATTTGGCCTGGAGAAGCATGTGGCTGGTTAAGCATTCAGGCTTCTAGCAGCAGTTCAGCTGAGACCCATTCTGGATGAGGGCTCGGGGCATCCAGTCTGAGGAAACAAGACCAGCTGAGGATCTAGCGAGGTGAGATAGCTGTGGCTTGTTCTGTCTCTCTGACCTTCCAGTGTTCACCCCAATAACTGGCCTCAGGTTTGATTTTATTAATAAGACTCTCTAAGATTCATGCTACAAGTAACCAAGAACAATAACAGTTGCCTATAAAGGCTATCTATGGTACTTCTTTATCCAATAACTTCTAAAACTGTAACACATTCCTGGCCATATCTTTTTTATTTGTTAGCCCATGATGTCTAAAAGTGTCAATTTTAATAAGTTTATTTGAAACTATGTGTGTGTGCGTGCGTGCGTGCGTGTGTGTGTGTGTGTGTGTGTGTGTAGTATGTTTGTGTGTGTGTATGTGTGTATGTATGTCTTTATGTATGTATAATCTATGGAAATATCTTAAGGGATTAAAAGTTGTGTTACTGTTATGTCAATTTAGCAGAATAGCAAGAGTAGGTTGCCCAGTAAGTTATGACCTATCTAGCCACAAACTTTGGATACCAATAATAGTTTCAAGTTGTTTTGCAGGCCTTCAATCCAATTAGATATGGCTGGTTGTTCCCATTATGTTCCTTTCACTATTTTACCAGTGAAATATATATAAAATTTCAGAAAGTTTCTGAAGAATTTTTCTAGAGATACCAGATCATATATGTTTAAGGCTCCTCTAATTACAAAAGATAAGAAATTGAAAGAGGCTATATGTCTATCAACTGGCAAATAACACATATGTGATACATTTTCATAATGAAATGTTATACAGCTATTAAGAAACAAGATTATCAAATTCCCATGTAGATAGAAAGAGCTGTAAACTATCATTACAAGTAAGGTAACCAAGGCCTAAAAGACACACCTCATTTTTTTTTCTCATCGTAGATGTTAGCTTTGAAACATCAGAGAACTATGATTCATTTGGCATACCAATAGATGTAAGGAAATTATTAAAAACAATGGAATGTGGGAAGTATTTCCAGAGAGGAATAACATAACAGGAGTGGTTTACCATGGTGGGGTGTGGGGCTCAGGTTAGAGGATCGAATACAGTGAGGGATAACTAACACTAAAGGTCTTTCACAAAAGTTATATATCTGTTTTCTTTATAGTTTCCAATACAAGGGAAACTTTTAGAGAGCACAGGCCATGTTAGTGACATGTTCTCTGTCTCATACCATGAGGCCTAGCCAATGCTGTTGTTTCCACCATACTCCACATAATGGATTTTGGAAGAATATGCAGCACACATAACTAAAGTACAAACACTTCTTGAAATTGTTTAGAAATCTTGGGTTAGGATTCTTCCTAGATATGCTACTGGCACCAAATTACTTTTCATTCCTTTTCCAAAACTAAAATGTATTGACAACAATAAAGATATCAAGAAATAACAAGTTTATTATTCATAATTTCACTAGGATATATATTTCACAAGAGTAAAACTTAAAAATGGAAAAATAATATCAGTGTGCAAAATAATCGAGCTCAACGGATACGTAAAGAAGTTATGATGAGTCCAAGAAGTCTCTAATTTTACTTTAAACTCATTGATTTGATTTATTTTTTCTTTTATAAAAACAGATTTTTTAAAACATAATTTTAGGCATTTACATGTAGATGACTTTAGAATACATATTATTATGAAGCCGTATCAGTCACATCTCTAAAGACCTAGTATTTGAAAAATACTATAGATCAAACTTAAGAAATGTGAGGGCCAGTTCATGACTTCATAATATTTTCTGCTTTCAGTAACAGAATATTGTCTTAAAGATCTAAGATATGGTAAACTTCAAAAAACGTTATGAGAATGTTGTTAAAACACTCCATGAGTCCTTGAATCATAATGATGAAAGGCTAGAGCTGTGGAGACAAGGCCTCTGGTATCATCTAGTCTTAATTTCTACAGGTAATAATTATCAATTCTGTGGCATTTGTAATTAAATTCAAAGACTACTGGGAGTCATATTCGACTTAATTAGAATCTGGAGAAATGGAGCGTAGGAAATGAGATCACCTGGATCACCTAGATGGCCCGAGAAGACAGGAAGGTATGCTAAAGCCTCCCTCTCCACTGTTCGCCCTGTCCTCATTCCAACTGCTCACAGCAGCTTTAGAAATACTTGGTGCTCAAAGTGAAAACTTTGCTGTATATCACTCTGGAAAATTAATGTTTCTACCAATTAAAAGCATTTAAATAGTTCAATAAACTGGCTGTCACTTGAGTTGTAAATAAATTTGCTTATCGAGAAGCTTAAGGACATTGAAGTTGTTATAGAATTAAATATTACACACTATCAATCCTTACTAAACCATTTGTCAGGCATACCATTATTCTAATCATTATCATGCAGTTACATTAGCATTGAATTATTTGAAAGTTTATAAAGTGTTATGCCATTGGCAAAGCACGAGATATAGTCATGCCAATGCTGTCAAAACTATTGCCCAGAGTCATCTTTCATTTGATAGGATATTTATAAATATCATCTGATAAAATTATGCTTCTATGCTTGCAAGAAAATATATTACAATATCCCAAATCAACTTGATTTGATTGCAGGAATCATGTTGTCAATAGGAATATTTACACTACAGCACAAAGAAATAAAACAGGCAGAACCTTTTATTTCTGTTGCCATTAACATAAGCAAAAGAAAGTGGTTACTGTAACTAGAAGTCCATGGAAAGGTGGTGCCCTCAGCCACAGATGAAACTAGTCTCTTAAATCTTTTTATCAGGATCGTCGTTGGCCAGTCAGGTTCTCTCTCTCAATCATGAATCTTGACACTGACTTTGTGCTCATTCATGTATTGACAGCTCCTACTTACGTAGCCTAAAATATTATGGGGAATGGGAAATCCCCATTCTACCAAACCCTACATTCATGTTTTTTCAGCTTAACCAAACTCCCATCATATGTAAACTGTTAAATCAAACACCAAACAGGAGAAGAGAGTTGGCGATTAGTTGTGATACAGCTAAAAGTTGTAAAAGTTAGCTCAAAGTGTAAAGTGGAAGATTTCTAAGAAGGTAATATTGTTCTATGGTCAGCTTAGCATTTCCAAAAGGTTTTCAACTTCCTTAACATAATAACATTATCAGTTCATTTTCCCCTTATATAATAAATGATGATTCCAGAATAATTAAAAACAGAACTAGCATTAATTTGATATTTTGGCAGATTCAGCCTCCTCTTTTAACACAAAAGATAAACTGTGTACTGTTTGTGGTCATCGTGCTGAGGAATGAGCCTTTGTATCAGTTAAGGCTTTTACAAGGTTCTCATCTTTCATTGTTTTCTGTGGACTACACTGAAAATCTTTCATTTCTTTGTTCTTATCCTTCACTATTGCACCTGCACTTCATTAGACTTGCTTTTCTGGTGTGTGATATCTGCTACTGAATGTCAACCTTCATAGTCCTTAATCACTTTTGATCTCAATTCCAGGTCAGTTGTTTTCTGTGACCTCCAACTGTGAAAATTAGCAATGGGCCATGATAATCAAAACAAGAAATTAAACCAAGCAGCAGGAGAATATTTTGCAAAGCTGTGGTGTAAAGAGTCCCAGCTGTATGAGATGCTGTCAGGCAATATGGGAGGATGTGAAGTCTTATGCTGGCTGAGATTTCTCAATGTAGCATATGACAATAAAATGAAGGCTCTGTTCTGCCTAAAATAATTAAAAGGGATACTAAAAAGTTAAGAAAGTATTACAAAACACCTGTTTGATAAAATACTTGCATGCAAAATGTGCAAACAGATCTCTTAAGGCAATAACAAGAGAATAATAATTAAAAGCAGGTAAAAGTTATAAACAGATTACAAAAGTAAGTATGCAAATAATAAATAAGTAAATGGAAAAGGAGGTATCATGAGAAAACACAAATTTAATCAATGATGGAAAACAAGGATAGAAAACTAAATTGTAAATCCAGATTTACATTTAATCTCAGTACTCAGGAAGTAGAGGCAGATCAAATCTATGAGATCTAGGGCAGCTGTGTCTACATAGCTAACAAGTTCCATGCCAGCCAGGGCTACAGAGTCAAACCTTGTCTCAAGAAACTATGAAAACTCCAAAAATTGCATACTAATTGCTGACAAGAATATTAAAATAGATTCTCTTCATGTACTTCTCATAAGAATTCTTAATGATGTAACCATTTGGGAAGATGATTAATAATGTCTTAAAAAATTGTAGTTATTTATACAATATGTTCCACTAATCGTGCAGTTTAAATAATTTATGGAATAACTGAATAATACAAAATTATCATCTGAATGTTTATAAAAGCTTTGTGCACGATCATAGGAAGCTCATTCAGAGATTTACACAAATGTTTATCTAGGATCATTATATGCCTTATGTTGCTTGCACTATCTCCTGAGAATCCCCATAATAATGACACTTCAGCAGCAAGAAGAACACTAAGCTGTAGCACAAATCTTAAAAGGTCTTATTAATAAAAAACACAGAGCCATATATTGAGGTAAATAGCTGAAGATCAGAGAAACAGAACAAGCCACAGCCAACCTCACCTTGTCAACTCTTCAGCTGAGTCTGTTTCCTCAAACTGAAAGCCTCTGAGTCCTCACCCAAAAGGGTCTTAGTGTAACTACTGCTAAAAAAGCCTCTAGTTGCTGGTCCTCACACCTTATATAAGTTTCTGTTTCCTGCCATCACTTCCTGGAATTAAAGGTGTGTGTCCTTCCAAAGCAAAGGCATGAGATCTCAAGTGCTGGGATTAAAGTTGTGTGCCACCACACCTGACTCTGTTCCCATTGTGGCCTTGAATTTACAGAGATCCAGATGGGTTTCTGCCCCCCAACTGATAAGATTAAAGCCATGTGTACCACCACTGCCTGGCCCCTACGTCTAATATAGTGCCTGTTCTGTTCTCTGATCCCCAGATAAGTTTTATTGAGGTGCATAATATGTCAACCACTCTAAGCACTTCCATTTGATTCCTAATCCCATTAATCATGAAAAGTTCCATGTGTCTTTGCATAAATATCTGAATTAGGAGCTTGTAAGGAAATATAAAAAACGATAACTAATATTTTGTAGTGACAGAGAGTAAGAAAAGACTCAAGGGACAGCGATATGAAGGGCAGTAGGATGGAGGAGTCCCTGGCAGAATTCCAACATACCAAACTGAAATAATTCACGAGGCAGAATACACAAGGCAACATCAATTTAACTCTGAGTAGAAAATAAATATTCATAAGCACATATTAACATAAACAAATGCTTCAACATATGTGGGAAAACTTGTAAATTACTCATGCATAGAATTCCAAACAATTTGTATAACTTTTATACCCTTAAGGACAAAAACATTAATTCATTCTCATTAATGTGGTCTGCATACAGTGCCTTTTTCCAAACCCAAAAATGAGGGCAATAGGGAGCACTAGATGTGATGTCACACTGAACAATTATGACAAAGACTGTGCTGCCCAGGTGATCAAGGTTATTCTGAAAAATTATGTTATATATGTTATTATCCATGAACGATATGAAGAGTATTTGGAGAGAGAGTGAAAGAAATGGAGTGGCCCAGTGAAAATGAGAAGACATTAGCAGGATATATATTACATACTATTATCTTATGCATTATATGTTGATGTTTATATTTTTGTATCTGTTGTATTTATACATTATATGCTCATTATATATGTTTCATGCATATGCTGTGTATGTGTTATATATGTTACACGCATTTGTAAATGACATAAACCTTTACATTGTATGTTAGCTAAAATAACTCAGACCAAAAAAAGTATTTAAGACCAAATTACCTAAATATTTATATTATACCAACTTATTAACCACTTGAAAACTAAGGTGAATAAACTAAAAGTGAACTAAAATATAATGCCATTGTGATTGCATGTTGTAATGTTAGTATAAGAACGACACTCTGCCTGTGTTGTTTTCCACCGAATTCTTATTTGTTTTGTGATTGAGTCAAGTATGAAGTTCCAACTGGAAAAATAAATGTGCAAAACATAAGACAAGTATTGTTTCAAGTTATTAAAGTAAAAGATGCAAATATATTTGGAATTATTATGATTGTGCCAAGAAACAGGACCCTAAGAATTGATTGATACAATGTGATATCTAGAAAGTGGAGCTAGGACAAAAGATTTGTACTTTGATTATGAAAATTTTAAATTGTTAATGCAGACTATTGAATGTGAAGTAAATAAAAATTATGCAAAATGTGCATCATTCTGAAAAATATAGCTATTTAAACTCTATTTGAAAGCAATTAGATTCATGTTATTATAATGATAAGGGGTTTGATGTTGGATAATACTTCCTTAAAGCTTGCACAAAGCCTACAAAGAATCAAGCTAGTCAAATACCAGCATGGATGGAAGTGGTGCCCAGGATATCTCACACTTGCTGAAGAGGTAAAGGCAGTAGTTAATGGCTGCTTGTGACTAGAGAGTCGTTTTTCTATAGACTGCTTCTGTATACTATTCTGTTCCCATGAATGCACAGGAAGCACTAAGTGGAAACAGTGGGTTTACAAAATTAAAAAAAAAACAAACAAACATGGATTTGAAGAGTAACGTGGTAAAGGCACAGGAGATTAATTAGAGGCATGAATTCAATCAAAAGACATTATATTACATAGGAAATTTCCAAAGAATGCAAAAGTTATTGAAAATCCTAAGAAGATAAAGTCCTGAATATGTGCACACATATGAAAAGTGTTTTTTATAATGAATATATAAGCAATATAGTGAAAAGAAAGACTATTTTTCATAATATTGATTAATGATATGTTTGGAAAGAGTTGATTGGTAAATAGTTTATAATACAAATGTGTGTATATTAATTTGAAATATACTGCACATTAGACGAGACAGTATAAACTTTATAGAAATATGTATAATAAAGAACCTTGCTATATACGCTAAAGCAAATTTATTATATATTAGGCAAGAATTTAATAAGCTATAACTCATAAGATTTAAAATAATTCAAAAGAAAACTTCAATGATAAAAGAGAAGTGATCCCAATTACAAATCATTTATGTTATTACAGATGTGTGTTGAAAGGAAAAGAACTCTACTTTAAACATAACACATACCCAGTTTATATTCACTGACATTAGCCAAGAAGACAGGAAACGAGAACATGAATACACATTAACTGTAATTAATTATTTAATGAAACTTATAAATGTAGTGAGACATCATTGCATATTGAAGTAATAAAATTGAAATAGTAAATAAACTAAATAATGAAATATTTGGAAGTAATAGTTCTCTTAATTATGATTGATGGAAAGTGAAAACACTATCAAGTTTGAAAACATCTTGCTGTTTTTCAAATTTAGCATATAACTATCACATGATCCAGCAATCTTCCTCTTGGGGGCTTTCTGAATAACAGAAAAATGAAGGCATATGTTTAAACAAATATTTGTGCATGAATATTTATAGCACCTTTAGCTCAAATCTCTAACAATGAGTAAACCGAGAAAATAAGCTATGGCATAATCATAGAATATATTATTTATCAACAATAAAATAAATTAGGTATTGATGCACATAAATATAATTGAATCTCTAAATAATTATGCTGAGAAGAAAAATAAATCCATCTTTCTTCCATTAAAGGATTCCATTCTATGTGATGCAATTTGCATTGAATTCTTAGAAGTGGGAACCAGTGTTCTCTAATAAAATACCCCAGTGTTTCTCTTGGATGAGAGTTTGGAAACAAGAGGAAATGACTTCTAGGTAGATATTGGAGAATTGTACAGTTTCTTTGTGAGATCATTGTCTCAGTTATGATGTTTTCGTGAATGTATACTATCAAAACTTTTGCCCAGAAGCACAAAATTGCAAAAATATGCAGTTTTGCCTTTTGAACATATTAATTTGTTTTATATGCATTAACCATTAAATTGATATTTTATTTGGTTAATTGTTTGTTGTATATTTTTGAATGGCAATCCATAAATATTGAGCAAAGGATCATAGGTTATATAAAATTGCACCATTTTAATTGCAGCTTTTCGTTCTTCTCTGACTACCTCAAAGTAGTTGTAACATTAGATTGGTCAATTAAGGCACGGTGCCTTCCTGTTATATAGATACACAATCTTTATACCCAAACATTAATTCATAAGCAACAACAAAGCATTGTATGCAGGCTATAGAAAGAGAAAACTGGACATCAACCAGCCACAAAAGTCTCCACCTACAAGATCCATCCTGCCTGCAAGTTGTATTGGGGCAGTGGTGATGCAGAACATGTGGGAGTGGGCAACCAATGTTTGGTTTAACATGATAGGCCCATACCACTAAAGGGAGCCCAGGTCCTATACAAACAAAAAAAACAAAAAAACAAATTCATGAATTGATGCCTAATGACATTCTTCTAATTCATAGATCAATGCCTTGTATGGTCATCAGAGAGGCTTCTTCTAGTCATAGACAGGAGCAGGTGCAGAGACCCACTGTTAAATATAATGCAGAGAGAGAGACTCTAAATTAGGGGTCTCTATCAGGTTCCTCACTGCAGAGATTGGGAAACCCCCAGAAGAGGAGTAGAAAAGGCTACAGTCAGAAGAGATGGTGGACACCAGAAGAGCATGCCCACTGAATCAATTAGGCAGGGCTCATAAGGGCCCACAGAGACTTGATGTGACAAGCATGAGGTCTGCAAGGATCTTCATCAGGTCCTCTGTGTATATGTTATGGCTGTTAGCTTGGTGTTCTTGTGAGATTCCTAACAGTGGGAGTGGGTGTATCTCTGATTCTTTTGCCTACTCTTGAGAATCTTTTCCTCCTACTGGGTTGGCTTGTCCAATCTTGATATGAGGGCTTTCACTTTGTCTTATTGTATCTTTTTTTACTGTTTGACTGTCATCCTTTGAAGACCTGCTCTTTTCTGAGGAGGAAACAGAATGGTAGTGTATCTGGGGAAGAGTAAAATTTGTGGAAGGATCTAGGAGAAGTGGAGGGAGAGGAACTATGGTTGAGACGCATTATATGAGAGGAATCTATTTACAATGAAAAAGTAACTACAGTTATTGAGAAGTGTGCATTTTGAACAATTACTCATGAACAAAACGCTTCCAATATTTGCCTCTCCAGCACTTATCTACCCAACTTTTCAACTAAAACTTCATACACATGTAACATGTAACAGTCATTAACTTGCAAACACACCAAACGTATCTTTGGTATGGCAAATTTATGCATACATGAACAAACAATGAATTCACAGTGAGAATCAATAGCAGTAGATGCCTAAACGCACTTTGCAAAAAATGTTAAACAGGATGATAACATAGCTCGGTGATTAAGAATTTGTTCAGCTCTTACAGGGGATCAAAATATAGTGTCTTGAATGAAAGTTGTGAGGTTCATGACTACCTGTAGCTCTAACTCCAATGTATCCTAAACTTCTACCCTTAGGAATACCTACATTTGTGTACATATACCCCCTGCAAATACTAATAATTAAAAGTAGAATGTATCTCTTAGAAATTACTATCATTAAAAATATTTGAAAATACATACTTCGTGTTATAGAACCTTGCTCCTATCCATATAACTTAAAAACTGTTTCCTATGTTGGTAAAATAGAAAAACAAATAGGGAGCTCAGTGGTTAAAAGTACTTCTTGTCCTTTCAGAGAACCCAGGTTCAGTCCTTAGTATGCATAGGAAACAAGCATATGTTCCTCCAGTTTCCAAAAGGCAGGAATGTTCCTCTTTTGGCACTTATGGATACTGCATGAACATGCTGCACATACATAAAAGTGGATAAAACGTAAATATAAACAAAATGAACATAAAAATTCTTATCTGTAAAGGATGCCTATAGTCAGGGAAATTAAAACCAACATATTTTCTTCCCACCATGCATTAAAGGCAATGTCTTCAATCTAAGACTATACTGAAAGGGCTATAATATTTTAAACATAAAATTACTGTTCATAATAGTTTTTTTAAAGCTAAATAGATATGTTAATAAAAAGGCTTAATTTTATAATACAAGGACAATGACCTTGATTTTTTTAGAACAAAATTACAATAAATTAAAAGTATCAAAAACCTAAGTTATCTGGTGTAATCTATATAGAGTTTTTTGGACTTTCTTTTATTATGCTGATAATGGTGCTTTTAGGGAAAAAATTACTTTACACCACAATACAAATTATTCTCTATGTTAAAATATCCAGCGCACCATTTTCACAAATGTACAGTACAAACCTGGGATGCTGGAACTGAAGAATAGAGCAAAGGTTCTTCAGATTTGACTCTGAACCACATGAATTTGATACATTACATCAGCTGATTAGAGGACTTTGGAGGATCTTCTTAAGCAGTGGAGTTTTTCCAATTTTTCCAATAGGTCATAAATTGCCATATGAATATTTGCTATTGCCATCTTATTAGTATTTGCAGAAGTTTCACAGAATTCATAGTCATTCCATTGTCTTGCTAGGCTACTCTTTCATCTCCCAAATTACATTTGTTATCAACAAGACTCCTTGGAACATCATAGGTATTTTTGAACTGAAGAATTTGTGCTTTTAGATCTTCTGTCATCAAATGTATACTCTGTTCTGACAGGATAAACTACCTCTTACTCTGTCAAAGCATGCCTGCTACTGTCCCCTTCAAGCTGATTTCTCTGCTTTTCCTTTTTTAATCTTATGTAATTAACATTTATTCATTCATTTTACATACTGACTACAGTTTCCCCTTGCTCCTCTCCTCTCATTAACTTCCTCCCACTCACATCTACCCCCCTCCCCATCCATTCCTTCATCTCACTTCAAGCCTCCCACGGGCTTGAACAAAACATGACACAACAAGTTGAGGTAAGAACCAGCTCTTTCCCTGTATATAGGCAGGGCAAGGTAATTCAGCATGGGGAGGAGGTTCCTAAAAGCCAGCTTAGCTCCAGGGACAGATCCTGATCTCACTGCTAGGAGTCTTACAGAGAGACCAAGCTACGCAGCCATCACACATGCAGAGGGCCTAGATTGGTCCCATACAGGCTTTCTAACTGTTAGTCCAGAGTCCATGTGCTCCTACAGCTTAGGTCAGCTGTCTTTGTGGGGTTCTCTGTCACGACTTTGACCTACCTGGCTTGTACAATCTCTCTTCCCTTTCTTCAGGAGGACTCCAGGAGCTCAGCCCAGTGGTTGGCTGTGGATCTCTGCATCTGCTTCCAGCAGTTACTGGGTAAAGGCTCTCTGATGACAATTAGGGTAGTCATCCATATGATTACAGTAGACAGCCAGTTCTGGCACCCTCTCCACTATTGCTAAGAGTTTTAGCTGGCATCATCTTTGTGGATTTCTGGGAGTTTCCCAGGGACCAGGTTTCTCCCTAACCCTGCAGTGACGCCCATAAAGATGTGTCTTTTGTTACTCTCTCCCTCAGTCCTGCCCCTAACCCACCTCCTGTGCTCAGCCTGTCCAACCCACTCCCCAAAGTTCCCATCCCCCTACCCCAGCCCCCAATTTACGCAAGAGATCTCTTCTATTTCCCCTTCCCAGGGAAATCCATGCATCCCTCTTTGAGATGTTATCTAGCCTCTCTGGAGCTGTGGATTGTAGGTGGGTACTTTACTCCTAATATCCACTTATAAGGAGTGCATATCATGTTTGTTTCACACAGAATTTTCCCTACTCAAGCAAGCAAACAAACAAAAACAAAACCAACAATAACAAAAAAAATTGTTCAGTTGTAGATTCACATAGATGGTTTCATTATACTAGGATCGTGACTTACAATTGTGAATCCGTACTTACTTTTTCCTTTGTGGTTCTTAGCTCCAAGTCATCACATGAGAGTATAACCTGGAGTAACTGCAGAACCATGAAAGCAAAAAAGAAACCTGCAGGAGGGAATCAATAGAGAGGGGACCAACAGGGTACAGGGTATTTGAAAGGGAAAACGGAAGGTGAACTTTTATTAGAGAGGGTTGAGGGAGATTAATAAAGAAGAATGAAGGAGAAGGCTAAAATAAAACTATATGTCTGCAAAAGTCAAAATAAATCACTATCTACCTACCTCAAATGGCATGCCATACATATAAGTCTGTGTATATACACACATACAGTTAAAATAAAAATTTCCCATATAGGCTGAGAATACTCCTTCTAAAGAGCCATAAACTATTTTATAAAAACACCAATACTTGGCATGGCAAGCATTCTTTTGCCTTGTCAGTCAATGTTGTCCAAAAGACTCATGAAACATAGGCTATTATTATTGTCCTTGGCTGTCTCCAAAGAAGATGAAAGTATGTCCATATTGATGAAGACACTTTATATTTGAGACTCAGGACTTGGAGGATCACAGCTAGTTCTGACCTGAAAACCTCTTGCCTGAGGACTATTTTTCATGGTAACGAAAGGTCCATGTAAACTTTTAAAAGACATAATCAACCAGTAGTCCAAGACATCTGTGATAACTATGAACTAATTCA
This sequence comes from Peromyscus melanophrys, assembly GCA_902168415.1. NCBI lineage: Eukaryota > Metazoa > Chordata > Mammalia > Rodentia > Cricetidae > Peromyscus > Peromyscus melanophrys. Next base: position 10,273 of record CABHPR010124643.1, on the reverse strand, counting down.
AGAACCAACATGGTACCATATCCCTAAGGGTACAATATTAGCACACATAACTTGGTGACAAACAGCTCTGAAATTGAACATAAATCCTACTTAACAAGAGGAAAACTATGCCTTATACTGGAGACCTAGCTAAACAGCCAGGGCATGTAAAATATTGAACTTGGAGGACAACTCATAAACTGATACTTTTAATCTTTCCTGGTACTGAGGCTCAAGGATTTCAACACAGGTGTAGGAAGAAGGATTGAAAGTGCCAGAGGAACAGGAAGTTTGCTGTGAAATTTTGGTTCTGAGGAATTCTCATCATCATGACTGTCTAGACAGAACTTGAACAGATGACACTGATAGACGTGTTAATACGGAAGGGAGAAATCTTATTGGACATCAGCCCTAGACAAAGAACTATAGGCAACTAAGGAATGATGGGAACTGGAGAAGCAGTTTTCCAGAGGTACGCATACACTAATTGACTATCTGATATCAATTGGTCAATTCAAAAACTGTATACATAGAAGTAACATTATATTACAGAGCATGTTATATGTATATATTTAGAAATACACACACACACACAAAAGAATAAACATATATATGCAACATTAATGAAAGAAAGAGAAGCCATGAATTTGAGAGAGCAAAGGGGGAATTCATTAGAAGGGGTGGAGGGAGGAAAGGGAAGGTAGGGAATGATGTAATGTATTTTAATTTCAAAAAATAAGTAACTGAAATAACAATATTGGAACTTGCATGTTGGACAAATGAATGAAAAAGTATTATAAAAATTGAAAAAAGAGATCCCAGTAAAAAATTATTACAGTAATGAGTAACAGTTCAATAAGTTAGCCATGTGATGTGACATAATCTGTATGACTGAATCACTGAAAAATATTAAATCATATTAAACATCATGTATTAAATGACAAACATAGTAGACAAACGTAGTAGAATAAACATGAGTCATAAATTTTGGGCAATGTTGTGTATCAGGGAAATCACCTGCAATACATAGAACACAAAGGTCCTCTAAAGGTTTATCATCTAAAAAACATGACCACATTTCTTGAGTTCATTTTTAGGAAATTTTAAAAGAAAATCTCAGCAAATGTTGTGACTAACTGAGATCTTTGATCCAAAATTTAAGGGAAGAGATTCATAGTATAATGAAAATAACCATTGGTTTGCTTTAGAACTGTATTCTTTTGAAACTACAAGGTTCGAAGTCTATTGTACACTTAATAGCAAGGCAAAGACTCCCAGGGAAAGGCATTTAGAAAAACTTGGCAGCAGCTCAACACACTGCGTGCCTGCCCTTGGCCTGTGGCCAGGAGAGTATGAATGACTCACGTAGTAAAAAGGAATGGGGTTGGTCTTGGTAACATTGTCCTGGAAAACTGTAATGGGGATGCAAATCTGGCACCTGAGGTACAATTTACAACAAGTATATAGGAGCAAGACAGTGGAATTCTTTCTCAAGCAGATTGGAGTTGGAGAGAAATCAGACTCTTTTGGAGTCTTATGCACAGAGCTTCTTCCCACCCTCTTATTCCTCAGCTCTTAAATCCATGCCTTTCATGATTGCCTTGTAAACAACCCTGTTGAACACAAACCATTGTCTTTTCCCTGTCTTCATAAAGGACACTCACAGAGAAGCATCAGCAATTACAGACCTAGACCTAATTATTCTGCAACACAGGTGGAGACTGAACATTGCTGATATACCCTGATATTACATTGTTGTTGCAGATTCTCATTTTCCCCTTTTCCACACAGACACTTTTTTAAACCTCTGGTTGCATTAAATCTAGTTATACTTACTGTATGTGCAGCCTTACCTTTACTTCTGTAAATTGAATCTGTGTCTGTATTCATATGGATTGTGCTACATGGCCCACAAGCAGCAAATTTTGTATACAGCCTTTGGGCCCTCCTATCTTCGTCTTTACTTGGAAGAAACAATTTCCTCTTCTAGATCCTGAATCCAAAAATCTCCCATTCTCCACATCCATGATTCCTGCATATAATACCAGGTTACTTATTGAGGAGGATTAAGATACACCCAGAAAATGCTTATATGTACATTTCATATCTTATAACCTTCTTATTTGAATGTTTCTTCCCTAAATGAATAATAAACTTGCCAAATATGATAGAACTACAGAAAATACCTTATGTTCCAGTATGGAATTTTAATTTTTGTTTATTAATAACTGAATATATGGCTAAATAGTCCTGTTATTCACAATGTTTATTTAACTTATTAGGTCTATAATTTGAGAATATTCAACCTCACCAATATGTTAATTACACATTATGTGTATATGCAGGAAAGGGTTGGAGTGGTATCTATATGCAGGTTTACAGGTATATGTAGATGCCAGAGATCAACTTCTTTTGTTGTTCCTTAGGAACTATACACCCCGTCTTGTAAGGCAGTACTTCTGTTGTCTGGGGCTTTTTTGTTAAGCTAGGATGGCTAGCCTGTACCCAGGCATCTGTCTCTATCTCCTCATCACCGAGATTTTATTTGGTACAAATTACAGTGTACCAAATAACTGCCTTTTATTTATTTAGTTTTTTGAGAAATTCATACACATGTCATTTGCCATTTACCATCACTTTGTTCTAGTTCTTCCTCAAATTCATGACTTGTTTTTCTTCAATTTATATTTTTATATATATATATATATATATATAATTATATCTAATATATTATATAATAATTCTATGTCTAAATGTTATACATAGATAGATTGATGGATAGATAGATTGATAGACAGATAGGTGATAGAGAGATAGACATAAAATATTACCTCTGTGTGTGTGTGTGTGTGTGTGTGTGTGTGTGTGTGTGTGTGTGTGTGTAAAATCAGTTAAGTCTCTTATCTGCTGAGTCCACATGTTACTCATGTTATTCATGTGTATATCTTTTCAGGGCAGACCACTTGGTATTGGATTGAAGCCTAGTCCCTGGGGAAGTTGGGTTCTCCCCTTTTGCAGCCATTTATTTCCTATAGCTCTTCATTGATGGACTGGATCTTGTGATCTATCCTGTGTTATATATTAAGCCTCTATCTCAAAAAAAAAAAAGACATCCTCTCTCTGATTTCCAGTCTTTCCTTCCACCTTTGTTGATATTCCCTGAGTCTTGACTGCATGGATTGTGATGAAGATGTACCATTTTTTGAATGTACACCTCATGGTCAATGGCTCAAAACATTTTGACCTCTTGTGGATTTCTGTAATGATCTCTACTTCAAGCAAGAAGGTTCTTGTTCATGGGTGACATCTACACACTTACTGTGAGTGTAAATGATAACCATTTAGAATGCAGTCAGAAATTATACTGGTTCATAAAAGTAGCACTTGTATATTTTCTTCTATGTGCCATTATATCACCAACCACTAGGTTGGTTGGGTTTACACTGCCGGGCCTGAGTTCCTTTTTATTTTTTTCCTTTTATTGAAAACATTTTTTGCTCACATAGTATATCTTGATTACAGTTTCCCCTCCCTCTACTTCTCCCAGAACCTCCCCATTTCCCTCCCATCTGGATCCACCTCCTTTCTGTCACATTATTCCTTCTTAATGAGCAACCCCTGAATTCATCTTGATGGCTTCTTCTTGGTTGCAAGAGATAAGTGCCACTATTCTACTCTTTTGGATTATCTTGCCAAACAGATTACTATTGTGATACACAGGATTCAAAGGTGAGTGTGTGTGTTGGTTTTATTTTTCCCTTGGTAGATTTCTTAGAACCTTCTAATATTGTGAGAGCTAGTCCTCAGTGAAGAAGATGCTACATAAGTTTCAGCTTTATTCTTCCAAGGTCTGTGTCTAAAGTCTGGGGTATCTCCCACAATATGATCTTAAATTTCAAGTTCTTGGAGGCAACCAAGGGCAATGACAACAATATATATTATTTGAGGAGACTGTTTAACTCTCACAGAGGAAATAATCCACATAGTGAAGCAAAGATCACAGAGTGGAAATGGATCTTTGCCAGCAACACATCTAATAGATGATTAACATACAGATACTTAGTCAGCCTTGTTTATTGCTAGTCTAGTCATGATAATTAGGAGTGGAAGTAGTCTAAATATCTTTCATTAATTAGTGAAAATATTGTGCATATACACTATGGAAATAAATTCAATTGCAAAGAATGATGAAATCATGAGATTTCTTTGTATATGTATGGAAATAAAAATATTTTACAGAGTGAGGTAGCCTATACCCAGAAAGACAAATGATACATGTGCTCTCTTTTATGTGTATCCTGGCACTGAAGTCATAGATATGGTTGTTTCTAAAGTTGAATAATTTACAGTGAAACAAGAATTGTTTCCTAGGTAAACAACCATGTGAAGTACTAATAAACTAAATAGAAGAGAAGCGTAGAATAAGTAAAAATAATTATAAATGTGCTGTTAATAATGGGATATAAAATGTGGACGGCTTTCTCCATGTGGCAAAAGTGATTATGTGAAAGTTCATCTTTATTGTCAACTTCATGGTATTGAGATCTTTCATAGATCAAATCTCTAGGTATTTATGTAATGTATTTTCTAGGTTAGGACAATTGATCTTCAATTACCTACCCTAAATGTGGGTAGCACCATTCCAAGGGACAATGTCTCCTACTAAATAAAAAGGAGAAAGTGTGGATGTGCTTCCTGAATCTGGATATAATATTACCAAGAAATTCACGTGTCTGTCACCCTAGCTTCTTGGATTGGAAAACCAAACTGTGGGCCAAAATAAATCATAACTTCTTTAAATTGCTTTTATCAAGTATTTGGTTGTGGCATTATAAAACGTAACAAGCAGATATTGCAAGTAATTTCTTCATTAAACCATTGTACTCTGCCAAAAGCAAAGCTATAGATTCTATTTTTTATCCATATTTTTTTCAAATCAAGAGACTTAAGCAGCATTCCCTCCCAATTATAATTTGTAGGAAGATACTGCAATTTAATTTATATAAGAATTCAGCATAATATAATGTATTATTGACCTATTTAAAAAATTATTGTGTTGTCAATAGGGCTCAGGCTTCAAGCGTACTGAGAAAGTATTCTATCACCAAACTAAACCCATACCCTTCCATGCCTATTTTAAAATGTATTATATGAGGGCATGAAGGATTATATAAAACTGCTAAAAAACCACACTTTTCTAAGTAGCAGTGTGACTGGAAACTCAATTCAGTGGAAACTCAAAACTGCATTCTGCCCACACTGACAGATGCCTCAGGCAGGTTCAAAATTCTGAATGTGTGAAAATTTAAAGACAGGAGAGGGCACATCAAGTAAAAGCAATGAAGGGAAGCTTGGAAATGCCTTTTGTTTAAATTCAACTTTGGAGGATGGAAATCATTTTAGTTCAGTGCTGTATAGAAGGACTCGGTATCCATGCACAGGTAACAGCAGGAGCAACAACCATGCAACCATAACAGAACACGTCTGGGTTGTCTCTGCAGTACTAAGCATAGTCACTGGAAAAGCTGAAAGAAGTACAGAGATGCAAATCTCACTGTCCACAGTACATTCTGTTGCAAAAAAATAAAATGCTCCACCCCATATGACCTTTACAAGTTCATATGACCATTTACAAGTTCACAAGACATATATATATATATATATATATATATATATATATATATATATATATAACAAGAAAGAAGAAGCAATGTTCTGTACTGTTGGTTCAGAAACTCAACATTGTCCAAAATGTAGGGGTAACATTTTGGCCCTGTCATTCTCTTCTTATCAGAAATTTATTCTCTAGGGAAGAGATTATATAACCCACCCCAAAGTGTTAAAAGTAAACCAATTAACAATTGCAAATGAAGAAGAAATGGTCATTTGGATGTTTGTGGAATGAATGCATGTATGCATGAAAGGCGGGTGGATGTTCTAAGAACACCTAGTTAGTTCCTTCCATGATGCTTTGTAGAAAAACACAAAAAAATAGGTGGCTATCTTATACACAAGTACAACATCGCTTTCCTTGCATTTTATTCCTGATATATTATGTGATCTTTTTGTCATCAATGACAAAATAGGAATATAGAAGACTATAGGGTAAAGATCAATAATGATTGCACAAATAGTGACTAAGAGATAATTGAATCATAAAAAGAAAAACAATGGTGTATTAGCTGCTATGAGTGCAGTGAGTGTGGGTGTGAGAGAAACAGTGATTCATTTACAGGAATAAAAGAACTTGACTGGTTCTAGAATGTAAGGGATTCAAGGCTCTAAGCTCATTTTAATAGTAATATTATGACTAAATAAAGAATATATAAATTCCATTATGTAAATAAAGAGTCAGGATCAGGGACACTATTATAGACTATTATCTCATTACACTGACTGAATACTATTCGATAGATGGTTAACTCCAGTACAGAAGTCACACGTTCAAGGCTATACTCCCTGTGTCTCGTGTACCTGTGTGTGCTGCATTATGGTATCTCCATCACTGGCACTAGATCCTTGACTCTGTTTCACTAACAAACTTGTCTCTATATTGTTCTGGACACCCTGATTTGCACAGACTTTTCAAGTAGGTGTGCAATACTGAACCTTCACAGCTAAGGATAGAGTAAAATGGATACTGTTTGAGAAAATCCAAAAGCATATGTAGGTTTTAGAGCTATGGTTGTGTTGTAACATTTTGTTAAATAAATAAAATCTCAATCTTATATGACCATTTACATATATAAAATGTGCTCATAAGATCTGGAGAAGTGTATATGTAAATTCAGACTTCTTAATGTGACACGAGTGGAAATATGTCTTTTTCAAAAAGCATCAAGTACCAAACAGTTCAATTGTTTAATTTGACTGTCAACATCCTTATATACTTCTTTTGAATTTGGCTATTTTTTTCTGCTGACTTCGATAGAGTTTGTGTTTTATAGGATTTGTTAAACAAACAAAATTAAACATAACAATGATTATCAAATTTGGTTGTATATCAGGTAAATATATATGTTCTCTCTCTCTCTCTCTCTATATATATATATATATTTGAAAAGGAAAAGAATAATGAGCAAAGGATTTTTAAAAAGTGAAAACTGAATTTATGATAAAATTAAATATTTTTGTCACAATATCGTTCATTAAAGGAAAGCAAGCATTGAATACAGTTACTGTGTCAGTAAGTGCAATGAAACCTTTTCCACAGAAGAACCTTTTTTCTTTTTTTCAGTTAGAAATGCTGAACTGCTGAGCCTCTGTGTTAGAAAGGAAACGATTACCTAAAAGTGAAAGTGTACACAATCCCAGCAAGAAGCGGTTAAAGTTTCCCATTTTCTAAAGTCAATTTTTGAATATCATCAGAGGAAAAAAGCTATACAGAATTAATAAAGCCAAAAATATCAAGAGCTTCTAGATAGACATGGGAAATAGAGCAGACGCTAATCTAAAACCTGGACATATGGAGACCTATTTTATGGCAAACTATTGAAATTTTATCACATTAGAAAGGCCAACTATGTGTCTAAAGAACTTGTATCCCTAGGGAAGGAAACTATAAAAGAGGATATTGTTATTTTAGGTTGTTATAATTGTAAGTTCTTTAACAGAATCTTCTCGGGAAAACAGGAATCTTTGTTTTATGTTGCTTGTTTGCAAAAGTAATGGAGAAAATTGAGACAGTTCGGGACTTAAAAAAATTTTACTGGTTGAGAAAAGCAATCGGTACTGTTCTCTAAGGACTAACAGTTAGTATTATAGTTTCAATGTCTGGGGATGTAATGCAACTTTAATGATCTTGCCTAGCATGAGCAAGGGCCAGTATTCAATCATCTGCGGAAAAGAATTAGAGGAGAGAAAGAAGGAGAAACTTTGAGAAGCGCACACTCTTCTACAAGAGCCCGTTACAGCGGCTCGTGTGTCCCACAACACTTTTCACTGTGACAAGAAACTGGAGATAAACAACCTATGGAATTGTTTACTGTGGTTTCCAGTTTCAGAGCCTTTCTTCCATGTTCATTTGGCCCCCTGGTGGTGAGGCTAAAGGTAGCAGACGAAAGCAACCCATGATGGACTGCAAGTACAGCAAGATAAAGGGAGAGTCCTCGGAGGAGATCATGTTTTCACAGGCTTGTCCCAAGTCATCTCTCCTTTTCAACTATCCCTAACCCCACCCCACTCAGCTATGAACTCAATGCGCTAATTCTCATGGCAGGATTGCTTTACAGCAACCTTCTAAGTTGTGAATTGAGTCACTAACATATGAGTTTTGAGACAATGCTTATTATCCAAATCCTAACTGTTTGGCCAAAATATCCAATGGGAACGTAATCTTTTACTCTTTATAAATTACATCTATGATTTATTGAGCTGTTTTGCTTTTCCTAATAGTTGAATGTTCTGTTGTGCATCAATATATAACATAATAAAACAGACAAATGAAAAACTGTGTTACCATATTTTTTACAGGAACTGACAAAACAATGAAGTGATAATTTCCTAGATAACGTATATCAGAGATCTAGAGATCAAGACTCAATAATCACCTCCCTTACCTAGGTTAACAGGCAAGTGTAAAACACATTTAGCATCTGTAAATTTCATTAATAGTTTGAAGGATATACTGCTTCAATTTTATATTGTGTTACTTGTGATGCTTACGTTCTTATAAAGAAATTAAAAAAAATAATGTCATGGATTTCGTAAATGGACTTGCTAATAAGCAACCATTTGACTCTGTCATTCTGCCCCTGCTGCCTTGAGCAAAATAAGTCAAGCAGTCAGCGAAATAATGCTTATGCCAGCACCACCTGTCTGGAACACTCAGTGGGCACCATGAGAAAAGGATAAGACAATTTCAGCTGATTGTCTCAGCTCCTGAAGTCAGAGCACCAGCTATGGCAGTTTGAAACAGTTTGTACTGGGATTTTTGCTATCACAGGCCATCATAGCCTTCATGTGATCCGGCAAAGATTTACTCTCTGGGAATAGGAGAGACGCTCCCTTGGTGGTCTAAAAGAGGGATTTCTGTGAGTGATGATTAGAGGCAAGGCTGTGATGGTACAGAACACAAGCCTCAAATACTGATTCATGCTAAAAAGCAAGGGCAAATTTCATGCAAACAACTAACTGTGTTTGATGGGAAACAAACGGCTGTGACTGGATCAAACATCCTTTCCTAGTCCATAGACGCAAATTTCTAAGGCCCGCTCTGTCCAATCTCTATAACAAACTCTCCTGTGCTTTTTCCTGTGTTGCATGCTTAGAATCAAGAAAAAGGCTTTTGTCAAATGGCTTTTTCTTGTATGTATTCTCTCATGGTTAAGCTGGCAACATTGAAAAGTAACCAGAAATGTCCAAGAGGAGGGGCAGCATAGTGGCCACTTACCAGTGTGTGTTCAGTTTCATTAAGTCCTGGCAATTGCCTGAGCTCAAACAACCACAGTGGGCAAATGGAAATCCAGAGAGGACAAGAGGGGGCAGAGCCTTAGAATAAAGAAACTAGCAACGAACTGGAGAAGAGGAAAAACACTGTCAACCTTCAAGGCCTATGAGAACCTGGGAAAAGTACTGTAACATTTGCTGCTGGGAAAAGTAATTAGGTTTGACTTCCCATGGCCATACGTATCATAGCCAGTACTCACCAAAGGTGTGAAGGAGGTAGCCTTACAGGTTGACACTTGCTGCTACCTGCTGCCACATCTGCCCACCTACCTATACTGTCTCCTGGCAAAGATCAAGGGAAAAAGGAGCTGCAGAGACTTCCTCCTCACATATCCTCAGTTTGTCCAGGAAAATCAAAAGGAATCACAGTGAGATGATTGAGGACGTGTCTAAGGGAGAGCTGCTAGAAGAAGAGTTGACTGCTCACCAAGGAAGCTTCTCCATTTCTTTAGTAAAAGACTCCACAATATCTGCTGGGGAAGATTTTTTTAAGTCCTATAGAATAAGGGATGCCATGTGGCTCCTATCATTGTTTTTAATTTTCTTTGTATTGTTTTGTTAATTTGTCTGATCATTTTATTGAGCTGGTCCATCATTAAATCTTGGAAATGATATAACAGAAGTTACAGCTCAGTGGTAGAATGTTTGCCTAACAGATCCTGTCCTTGAGAACTAGCAAACACATTAATGAATATTTTAAATAATTCCCTTAAAAAGTGATTTCTGAAAAAAAACTTTAGATTTTGTTTTCTTTAAAATATAGATGAAATTAAATTGAAAAATATGTTACATCTAGTAACTGGCAAATATTCATGCCAACTGCACATTGAGGCCTTTCCTGCAAGCA